>DWJZ01003194.1:0-17587 GCA_018249125.1 Asbolis capucinus
CTTGGCCAGCGTAGTGGACTATGGCCTTAACCTTTTCATTCTGAGAAGAGACCCGTGCTCAGTAGTGGGCGGTGATGAGTTGAGATGATGATACCAGGGAAACTTTAGTCTTAAAAGGTAAAAACTATTGAAAGCCTCGGAGCGAATGCATAGTATAAAAATACGACTCACCTCCCCAACGTGTGCTCTAGACGACAGGTTGGCATATAGTAGAGCGAGGTTTTTAACCGTATCGGAATATTGTAACGGTATTATCCAGATATAACGTGGGTAATGTAGAAAAATTCAAGGATTTTCTGTAATATTTATAGCCAATGATAATAGCTTATATATTTTTTGCTACATTTTAAGACCAAACGGGTCACTTCTGAACTCGCAGCCTCTTGGGTCGGGGCTACGAGTAATTTTGCCAGTCTTGTATAGTTAATGACTAATCTTATAAGTGCTGGTACTAAGCGAGCCCAAAATTTTTGGCCTCCAAATTGAATCAAAGATAATGATGATTGCAGGTTTTTTCATGTGTACAATGACTTTGTCTCATTCTCCATGTCCATCCAGGGCCGTTTGATATAAAATTTTTTTAACTTGTTTAAGTTAATGCTTGACTATAATATCACCTGATGCTAAGTGGCGATGTGTTAGATGGTAAAGACCTTTTAGAAAGAAGCCTATTCACTTTTGTATTGAACTGACACTGGCTACTTATTCGAACCCTTTACGGTACGCCATACATTTTGTCTATTTAATAGGTGGCAAATATGTACCTACCATACCTGCCCAAACATGAAATTGTTCATTTGGTCGAAAATTAAGATAAAGAACAACATTATACAAAAATAGGCCATTTGTATCTCCCCAACAGACCCGTCGTCGAGATAAATGACAAATTGAGCGAAGATCAAAGCGACGAACGGGGACTGGGAGAAATTATGTGAATCTGTGATGTCCAATCGTGCCGGGAATCGGGCGATAGCCGGCTAACGAGCCCTCAAAGACTTCATTGCACTCTTTGTGCTATTGCGTCCAAGTTTTTGCTTTTATTGGGAACTCTCCATTTTATTGCTCGACCTTTTGATTTAAGCGTAAAAGACTGACATTATTCACTGCTACCTGTGACTCTGTCAGCTGAGTTGAGTTCACACAAGCTGTCTCTCTCACACAATTGTCTCTTTCTAACACAATAATTCTGTTAATAGTCAAAATTGCTTTCGAATCCATTAGCCTCTCAAAATTCAATATGTTTAACTTCCCCGATTCGCCACTCTGACTGGTGCAACATCTTGTGTTAATGGTTTCGAAGGACCTTGAAGACTTCTACGTCATAGGTTCTTGGAGACCGCAGTTACTATGAATATAAGTTTATTGCATCGTATCTTATAATCGTATGGTATGTCGTTTCATACATTGTATCCTACACCGTGTCTTATGTGTCTTATGGCGTATGTCGTGTCGCATATCGTATCGTGTACTGTAGCGTAGGTCGTATCGTATCTTACATCGTTTCTTATATCGTACCTATCGTATATTATCGTATCGTATAGATAAACCCAAAGTTAGCAAATGTACCTACTAAAGAGTAATAATCGTGTCGTCCGATAAAGTGCGGATCCATAACGACACGACGTCCATTGTTCCGGTATCGCGCTCATTTCGTACAAGTGTCCCTCTTTATCCGGATTTGCTGCCATTTTCAAATGATGCCGAAATATTACAGCATTGAGAATTTTTTGACGAAGTGTCTGAAAATATTCGGTACATTTTGGCAATTTGTATAAGAATACAAGAACTGTTACTCGGATAAAATGCCCTTTTTCAGTCAATAAATATAATTTCTTTTAGGTAACTTACCCATATTTGGTTTTTATGGGGTTAGGTTAGATTCATGAATGTGTTAAGTGGAAGGTTTTAGGAATCCAGTTTTAGCTCGATGGAGCTTAACTTGGCTATTCACTTACAATCATCACGGCTACTGGACTATGGTCGGGGTTGCGCCGTGCACATGGCCGATGGTTTTATCATGACAAGTATACAGCAGGGGATCACAGGTCACTCCTCAGACTGAGGATACCTAGAGCATACCACGCTGCTCCAATGCGGATAGGTAGAGGCGTTACTGGCCACTCAAGTGTCCGTACACCTTATGCAGCGCGAAGATCTCTGCCGAGGCTTAACGACGATAACCACCGACGGTTTAAATGCCCTGGAGCGCGGAAGCGATCGTGAAATTTTTGCCACTATTTTTGCCATCAACCTAGCGATTACATACGCTGTTGTTTAATCTATTCGATTACCTACAATCGGAACAAGCCGATACCGAACAATTATATGAGATAAATTCATCTATCAGCCTTTCCACATCCCATGTACCAAGTTTTGTAGTTATAAAGACAAGACGAGATCTTTTAAGCACGAGCCTTTGTTCTAACTTGGCACCTGCATATTTCGGTCTGATTTTAGACCAGATTCTTATTAACTAACAAACAACAAAATTAGTGATTAAATTTTTATTGACCACGCCACCTCATAATGATGTAGCTACATCTTGTCAGCTGGCAAGAGGCACAAATTTTGTGTTGCAAGTTAAATCATAAAAACTAATGGTCGTCTAAATGAGTGACCATCAGAGTTGGCGGTCCTTAATTAGAAACGCCAGACGGCGCCTACCTAATTCAGGTCGCTCAGTACTTTGAAATTTCATACACTTTACACATAATATTCATACACACTCTTTAGCCTAGTAACACGACGAAATATACATATCTGGAATCACATTGAATGCATAAGGCAAAATCTTAGAAAACAAAATCTGTTTAATATTAGCGTATTGTACTTTTATTTGTCTTAACGTACCTGTATGGAGGGTTCTAACTTAGATACATACATACACATGTATGACACATGATACATACATACACATGTATGTGCCAAGTTGCTGTTGTTAGTTTCCATACTATACAGCACAATATAACACCATATTAAACAATTACACAAGGTATATTAGGAGGTAGGTTGTATTCCATTTTACATTTTTACGGAAGAAATTCGCGTTGCGAAACTTGTGTATTTTTTACATTAAATGTTTTTGGGTTTTCCTTATACTCGTACCACATACAAACCCCAATTTAATGTACCCGAAGGTGTACCTTATCGGATGTTGATTATTATGCAATGAATACTAACCAAGTGGGAATAGAGTATCCTGCAGTGTAATATTGGTTTTGAATCACGGCTGGCGCGCCAGTCACGTACAGCCCAGATTGTATTAGGTACATGAGTGTAAGCAATACTTGGTAGCAACGCAATGAAAGATACTCTAGTAATAGGTCTTAATACCACGATTTAAGGTTTATATTCGCTCACCAGCTTAGTAATGAAGTATCATTACATTTTTAACACTAAATATTATTTTTGAAGGTAAATAGATTTTCGTGAAAGTATCATTTTTGGATATTCTAGATTTATCTGATAAACGAAATAGTAATGTTTACTTGTAATGGATTAACTCAATAAATTTGACCGAGTCTGAAAATTTTGCCGGTATGTGTGTAAAATTTTAGAATCTTTTGACATATCTTTTTCTTTTATAAGAATACTAGGTTCTGCTGGTGATATATTGATAAAAAGTAGTCTATGTGATATTCTAGTCTATGGTCTATACCTGTATCAAATTTCATTGAAATTCATAAGGTACCTATAATTTATGTACTAATGCACTGGCACTTTTTTAAAAGTAATATAAAACTCATAAAACGATGCCCCATATAATTGTACTAATTTTTATATAACACTAGCTTTTCCCGCGTCTACATCTGCGTTGTACAGCCATCCCCCCCCTTTCCTCAAGGTCAACACCATACCTAGTACATGGATACAGTTTTATGATTATATCTTTGATAATAAAGAATTTCCACAGAAAATTTCATCCATTACTCCATCCAAATAAAGTCTTCTTTCGCAATAAAAAGTAGTCCATGTTTTTCCTAAATTTCTATTCTACCACAGTACCAAGTTTCATCAAAATCAATTCAGTAGTTTAGGTGATAAAATGTAATAGACAGACATTGTTAGTTTCCATATAATAGTAGTAAAGAGAAAGGATGTTACTGATATAAAATGCGAATGAGTGTGTGCACAATTGCTACGAGTGTGTGACGCTGGTTGCTACGAGTACATGCCCGCTTCCCTCCCGCAGGGCTCTAACTTCTTTCCAAGATTGCAATTTGTGTTTGAATTACTTCCACATAGAAATGACAATTGTACGCTGGAGTTTTAAAACGACGGTTATCCTTACTATAATAATATGAATCCGGAAGTAACTCTGTCTGTCTGGTACCTCCTCAAGCTGAAACTACTGGTCTGATTTTGATGAAACTAGGTTCGGAGATAGAATGGAACTTGAGAATAAACATAGCCTATTCGCAAAAAAAGATTGAGGGGTTTTAAGAAGGGTGTTAAAGATAAGCGTAATACTTTGCATTAATGCAATATGTAGATGTATTGTTTGTTTTGTGAGGTGAAGAATGATGGGTGAAAGGTGGGGGTTTGAGGATAGTAAGGATTTGTAGTAATATTATGGCCTTGTGTTCTGATTAATACAGACTGTATCCATTACAATTGGTTTATAAATTTAATGTTAATTTAATTATATAAAATTACAAAATTATATTTTCCTTGATATAAAATTAATATCTTTTACGACACCCTATACTACATCTGTTCTGGTACACTTTTGCCCAATTTTTTAATATTATTTTATCGTATTGTTAGTGCCCTATGTTATCCATGACATTAAATAAAACGAAATAGGCAGTACGTGTACATACATACATACATATATGAGGTTTTCGAATAGTGTGCTACCACGCAGGCCGCCATAGGTCGAATGGGCGAGCTGACAGTCGTTGCCCCGTTGGCGACCCGCGCAGCTGACGTCGTTGGGCAGTCCGACTCGTTCGTGCGAACAGTATTCAGTTTTATATCCCACGAAGCATTAAAAATGATCCTTATAGCTTTATAATGCGTAACATGGCGCGTTAAATTTTATGAATAGCCCCGCATGTTTAGAATATATACTAAGTCTTCTTATGTTACATCTGCCATTATGTAACGTTATCTTATTAATATTGTGGTCTGGAGTTTATATTCCCGCTGCGACTAATTACAGTTAGTTACATAAGTTTAATTTGTATGTAATGATCATCTGGGCTCATCATCATAGTATTATTATATCATCGTACTTACTACTAATGTTATAAATGTCAAAGTTTGTGAAAATGTGAATTTTTGTCCTTCCTTCACGCGCTTTAAGGTTTAACGGATTAAGATAAAAAATCGGCACACTCATCGGCCACGTCCAGGAAATGAACATACGATTTTATCCCGGTTGTAGGTTCCCCTGGGATGATTCGGCCATTTATAAGTTTGAATGCTTGCGTTTCCTTCATAGGTTAAGTTTTGAATGGATTAAAATATAACTTGGTACACATATAGAATATAGTCTGGGATAACATATTGTCGCGTAGATTCAAATGTTAACGAATTTCGACGCAAGTTGTCAGAGCTACGTGGCTCTGTGGGATATAGTTGGACTATCGAAGCAGAAGTTCGTGGTTCGATCCCCAAGTTTTATGTTAGATTTTTATAATTTTAATAAAAATAAAATTACTTGATTAATCTAGTCCAAACAGAAAAGCAACGTAAAGGACAGAAAATGTTTGAGCGGAATAGAAGGAATTTAAAAATAGAGTTTCTAGAATATTCTAGGCGCAATGGAAATGAAAATACAGGATAGAAAATGTGCGAGCAGAATAGAATAAACTTAAAAATAGAACATCTAGATTTTTCTGGAAAGTACAGGGAAGGAAAAGTGAGAGCAGGATACTAGAAATTTGAAATTGCAATATTCTTTCAAAACTATAGGTGTATAAAGCGGTCTGAAACACGGCCGGAGCAGTTCAGTTTTGGAAGCGAATCCGGGAAGAAGAGCTAAAGAAGTAAAGTGAAAAGTGATCAGTGCGTTACTTAGTGCGTCGGTATACAATGCTGTTAGTGCGTCTGTACGCACTAACTGACACTGTTATCACTAGTGTTGTGCCGAAAGTACAGTGCCCGAGCGTGATAAGGACAGTACAGTGACGTTAGTGCCAGTGGCCATCTTGAAGTTTTTAAATAAAGAGTTCATTTGCTCAGACCGGCCTTACTTTTTTCCTACCCCAACCTATTCCTATAACAATATAGGCTATGTTTTATCGACACATTGTGCCGATTAAACCGCGGACATCGTATATAAACATATATCACCAAATAAGTATGTACCTATATCATTATATATGTATGTATTAAAATTTGAAAATATACACTGCTGTAATTAAAGACTAATTTTAATCAATGCAAATTTTTCCAAATCCCAAAGTACTTCCGTACAAGACATTTGTGGCGGAAAATGTCATTTATTTAGCAGCTCGGCAAGGGTCGGGACACGAGGGTTGTGCTGACATAGGGAACGATTTTCAATTTAATCCTTAATGAGTTTTCAGAAGCAATTGTTACATTATAACATTAATGAGTTTCACTGCAATTTAATTTAAATATATTAATTTCATTAAAAATATTATGTAAAATTTTCATATCGAAATTCTTTTTTACATGCTATCTTTTCTACATTGTTATGGTTACTCATGATATGATGACGATGAACTAAGCCGGGACCAAAATCCAGGTGATCGTGGCCAAAGTTTTTACTACTTTTTTAATTTTTTTTTTACTTTTAACGAAATTCTGCAACCCATTGTTACCGCCGATATCAGTATAGGGCAGTTTAAGATGGCTATGAAACCTCCTCCGTTACTGTGACTAATAACAATATTCCTTGCCTCTACTGGGTCTTATAACTGATGAAGGTCTTATACCTGAAGAAATCTAGAATATACTTCACCATGCTGGTCCAATGCGAATTAGAATAAGGTTTAATGTGGCTGACGGTCTGCCTTAAGGATTGCTATCTAACCGACAGTGATAGCTTTTAGAACTTCCATTGCACGGAGGTGCTCGAGTTTAATAATTATTTTTGTATTTGGTATTTTTAAATTATGACATCTTTATAATTATTTTTTGCTACGAATTAAATCAAAAAATTATTAGTATTTTTGCTTAAGTAACATAATTAAAATATTTTTTTTACCATTTAACTTCGTTTAATTAATTAACCACAAATGATATAACTAACTTAATATCACTAATATTTATTTCTGTTAAATTTAATATTTAACATTGACATTTGACATTGTATTGTACTTAATTAACTTAACATTTTTAATATGTAACAACTTACATATATATAATATTTGTATGTATCGAATTCAAATATTATACATATATATGTACATATACATATTATAAATAAAAAAAAATAATAATTCTGTCATTAGGGATTCTCCTACCGGTCACCAATGCTTAACTTATTTATAGGACAAACAGTCCAGTGAATAGCAAAAAATAAAAAAATTAGTTTAACCATTTAATGCAATCTTAACTTTAGTCAGTATAACGAATAGTCAACCTGACTACTACGGATCAAAAAACCGGCCCTTAGCCAATCAGTTAGGCTGGATACACACCATCGACTACAAACACTCCATCCCTATACTAATGCACACACCTTTATTGTTTGCAGCCAAACAAACGACAAAAGTGTTTAATGAAATAACTTGCTCCATAAACATTTAGCAAATACCAACCGCGAACAACTTCGGCCAAGTTCGTTTTGACCGTAATTGATTCGCAAAACGCAAATTTTGTTGTCAAATGTAAATAACAGCGGCCGTTTAATATTTATTGGTTATTTGTATAAATAACTCAGTTAAAACATTCCGCTCTGTTAATGTATGCACCAATATTTCGGGTAACCAATGACGAGTTTCTTGCTGAACGGTGGAGCGTGGCGGGAGCTAGGTTCGATTCTCAGGTTTTTATATAAAAAACTAGCTTTTGCCCGCGACTTCATCCGCGTGGTCATGGTGGTGAGTGGTGGTCAAAATGCCGTCTTATGCGATATGTGAATTACTTGCGAATGTATGATACGATACATAATGTATGATACATTTTCATGTGCCCCGCACTCCGCTTATCACGCGCCCCGCCACCCGAGTGCCCGAGCGCCCGTCAGTTCGTCATTTTATTATCTTTATATATTATACTATTTTTTTTCTATATATTTATATTTTCTATATATTGTATACATTTATATATTTATATATTACTCGGTGATAATTTAGCATTCTAATGGTGAAGAAATTTTTGAAATCAAATGAGTACTTTTTGAGTTAATTCATTACAAACATACAGAAATACAAATCTTTTGTCTCTATTATTAATATGGATAAATGTAGTGGTGCCGTGGTTTAAGCGACATCGGTTGTGAAGTTTGGAGTTGAGAGTATTTTATTGGCTACACAGATTGTCTATGTCATTTCAAAAATGTCTATGTCATTTCATAATCTTTCTCAATCGAAAGATTATTCTCGATCGAGTTTTACATTATTATCCATGGCACAAGATATGTGTATGAGTGTGTAAGCCATTATTTTTTAACTCAATTACACTCACGAGTTTCACATAAAGTGTAGCGACGAAAATTGAACCCGAGACCGTTCCTTAGGCAATAAACCAGGACATTAGCTCCTCAATCTTGCCACAATTTCGTGTGAACGGACTGAATAAAGGAATTTCTATGAAGGATATTGAACAGTTGACTAAAATATCTATGTGGTGTACTGAACAAAGTCAAAATTCATTTATTCACGTAGGCATTAAAAGTACACTTATGAACGTCAAATTTTTTTAACTGCCACCGTTTTGGGAAGGGAAAGAAACGGCGAAAGAAACTCCTCAGCACATCTTTTCAATTAGTAAGCACTTATAAGAAATAATATAAAAAAGTACAATAAACAAGAATGTATTATATAAACTATGCGAAGCTGCATACGGTACATTTATTTTCATTCATTCTTATCACAAATAACATATCTTGTAGCCTTTATCTAAAAGTTGTGCTTTGCCTTGTCTTGAATACATCGAGAGGTAGCGAGTTAATTTATTATAAAAACGAACACTGAGCCCCTTAAAAGATTGCTGCATCTTACGAAGTCGAGAACAAGGCATAATCAGATTATTCCTATTTCTCTTCTATCATTGAAAAAGGGAAGATCAGTCCATTAATTTTTCGATCTCAATTTGCACCGTGTCATAACATCCAAGGCCTACAAACGGGTAACCTTCTTCTTCACTTCATCTTCATCCGGCGATGTAGTCCAGGTTCCCTCGTACATTGTCTTACATAATTCCTATCAAGCAAATTTTTCGTAAGCTTCATTTGAATGAGACGCCCAGCTTTGTCTTTTGCAATTTTGTTTTAATCTTTGTACTAATAAACTCGTAGATAAGTATAGTTAATAATCTTAATATAAAATACATATGCTCGTAGTACCAAAATATCGCGAAAATAGTCCCAAAAGTTACTAGGATGCCTAAATCTATATCTATATGCCTATATGAACAATTTCAACCCTTTTATCTGGCTACTGTCTATGTCCGTATCTTTTACAGACATCTTTATCATCACAACTGAGGATACCTAAAGGATGCCTATTGTATTTCGCTGGTTCGCTTCATAGTACTTAAGTTAATAGCCAAAAACCAGTTGTCTAATGATAGCAGGACCAACACAGACAACGTGCCCTACAAAGCACGAAATAATTCAAAATATTTTGGTACCTCGTATCAATCTCGTTCATTTAAATCGGCCGCTCAATCAGGATCAACATAAATTGTCTGGAAATGAGTTTTCAATACGCAGAAAGACCTTTAAAAGGAAAATTATTCAGTTAAGACTATAAGATTCTGATTTACTAGTGTAAGTCAATCTTTTATGGGGCTCGGTGTACGTTTATACAATAAACTGGGCAAAGCAGGGCTACCTGTTGAAACCTAGTGTAAGTCAATCTTTTATGGGGGTCGGTGTACGTATAAAATAGACTGGGCAAAGTAGGGCTACCTATTGAAACGTTTAGACGAGTGAAAGCACAGCTTTAGCTAAAGGCTATTATAGGATAGACGAATATATGAGTGATAAATATGCCTTTTTTTGTTATCGAGGGGAAAATCTTCCAAAGATACCCGAACCCAGAGGTTTCGGGTTATGTAGGATTTCTGCCTACTAATTCTGCCAGAGCATATGGGAGGAAACCGGGATCTCATGATGAACGCACCGGTGCCTCCTCTGCGTGTTGGCCGCTAAGACTCACCCCGCCCGTTTTCCATCGGGCGTCTGCTTAATAAGTTTGGGTATTACCGGCGTTGGAGTCTCCGAACGGGATCGACCCTCTCACGATCCGGCTCAGCAGTCTCCTTCTTCATCATTACAGTCTCACAGAAGGAGACGCAGCAATTTCCGCCAGCATTGCCGCAATATGCCTGGAAATAAATGCTCCTACCGTGTCCAGTTCCAAGTAGCTTATGGGCCATAATTTGTGTAGTTGTAGTAACTAACTGTAGCAGTGTACACACCGACTCGGTGTTCTCACTTATCTACGTATTCACTGTGCGGCGGTCGGAGCTATACTGACTATGCAAACGTATACTCCCCTCGCCGCACGCTGCGTGGGTGTAGATCCGAGTCGACAGGCGTCTTAAATGTGTGTGTTCGTGTGGTTGTATGTTTGTGTGTTTGTTAGCATATCCTTAATTTACCTATATACCATAGTTTTTATTTTTAAACTTTATATAATTTTAAATTAAATCTTATTTTTAAATATGTAATGAGAATTTCTTTCACTGTTTCTTCTCCTCAGTAAAACATTTTTCTGAAAAATGGTGGTAGATTAAAAAATATTCACGTTCATAGGTGTATAACGGTGAGTGAATTTTGATTTGATTTCAATTATAACTTACTAAGGAAATGCGGTTAAAGAAATCAAAAGTAGTCACGTGAAATTGTGCAAAATTATAAAAGTCAACATGAATTCATAAAAAAATACTTTTATACTTACTAATAAAATACGATGGGGGCAGTATACCAAGCGGACGTAGTCACGGGAAAAAAACTGGTACGTATTTAAATAAAGAAACGAATATTTGAACTGACTTTAGATCAAATGCAAATGAAATTTGAACCACTCAGCTGTCACTCAAATATTGAAGATGAAACTTCCTTTTATTAAGGAAACATCAAATATCTTTTCTTAAGACTACCCTCAATCATAAAAAGAAGCGTTCAAAATTACTTCTTTGTGGATAAAGGGTTAGCGTAACTCGGAATTTAATTCTTAAATATATGGAGGCCTTATCCTTCAGTAAATCTTTCTAATACAATTTACAAATCCCGAAAAATTTAACCCATTAGGGTTGGACGTTAAATAAATATCTCGTATTCCAGGCCATATTTCACTTCACCAAAAAACTGGCTTGAAGTGGATGCGAGCCAAAATTTCTAGTAATTAATATCACAGATTTCTCTCGTTACCAAGTCGGAGTTACAAACTGCGCAGGCGAGTTGCACAAGTAACCTTCTATGTGAGGCACATGCAATGATCTTCAATAAGATGAGTTTTACTTATTCTAAGCTAGTAATATCCCTTGCTTCGCTTCGGAAGAGTTGTCCAGTGATTTCAGAGTTGCTATATATGCTTTAACCTATTATCCCACGGGAACAAAGCAGTTTTCGGTGATAAAAAGTATCCTATAACCATTGTCCTTATATAAGCCATAAACATGCTAAATTTCATTTAAATTGGTCTATTGATTTGGGAGTTGTCATACTAATAATAATGTCATACATCGTTGTAATATTTTGTATGTATGAAATGTTGTTTCTCTTTAAGTGAATAATGTTATTCTTTTGAGAAATAAATTCTTTAACCTAAAAATTTTTAACCTGTTTTCCTGCGGAAACTAAGCCATATCCTGGGATAAAACATATCCTATAACCATTCTCGGGTTTCAAACTATGACTATGCCAAGTTTCATCTAAATCTTTCCAGTGGTTTTTGCGTGAAACTTGAACAGACAATAAACCCAAAAAAATGTTTTGGTCTCTAAATCGATAACAAAGCCTCCCTGTATCAAATATAAAAAAAAAACTGAATGTACAAAATGGACTCCGTTACAGTTTTATTATTAGTAGATGGGAATGTTTGTGAAGATGTTTGTGTTTCCTTCACGCGCTAACCGTCGAAAGGATAAGATAAAATTTAGCTAACAGACAAAACATGTCCAGGAAATTAACATACGAGTAGTATAGATCCGAGAACACATCATCCTAGGGGATGTAAACTAACACGTATCGTACATATATACACTGAGTGTAAATGTTTGTGTGTGTG
The DNA here is from genome assembly GCA_018249125.1 of Asbolis capucinus. Taxonomy (NCBI): domain Eukaryota; kingdom Metazoa; phylum Arthropoda; class Insecta; order Lepidoptera; family Hesperiidae; genus Asbolis; species Asbolis capucinus. The sequence goes on from DWJZ01003194.1 coordinate 12,378, forward strand.
TGTGTGTGTAAGTGTAAAACATAGTTATTACAAACGGCTCACTCGCGTGGTACATAGTCACATTTGCCAGACTAGTTTGGGACCCGTCCGAGGTCCTTCTTCAGAAGCCGTCCGCGATGGCAGCGCGCTTGCGACTGACTATATAACAATATGTGTGTCTGTGTGTATTTGTGTGTGCTTTTCCTCGTATTTTATAATAGAGAAACTGCGATTTATTCAGGTACGAGACTCCTTTATTGGCTAAACGCTCTTCGCTCCAATTTTGTTTCTCCCCGTTCCAATTAGAATAAATGAATACTAAACTGGTCGTTTTGTGTCGGGCTGTTTGCAGGCGTGGGGCGTGCCGCAGTTAACTTATGAGCTTTGCTCCATTTACTTCGTTAATCATTTTTCGGGTGATTTACGCTTTGGCATTGTAACGGACTGTTGCTGAGGATGAGGTGTTGAGGCAGTGTTGAATATAAATTGAATTTTGACACGTTTTATTCGCCTCAACCCATCCATGGCCCACTTCTGAGCACGGGTCTCCCTTCATACTGAGGAGGTCTAGATCATACTTAATCACGCTGCTTCAATGCGGATTGGTGGAGGGGTTAGTGGCCAACTCAAGTGTCGGAAGTTTTTATGCCACACGTAGGCTCCGACATGTCTTAACGATTGCTATTTTACGGCACCCGATTGGTCCGACGGCTTTACGTGCCCTCCGAAGCACGGAAGTGTTCATGACATTTTTGCCACTAGCGGTCACCCATCTTCCTATCAACCGCGCCCGCTGTTGCTTAACTTTTTCGACCGTAACCAATCGAAACAAGGCGCCGGGCTATGAACGTTTTTTCACGTTTTAACAGGTTAGGTCAGTTTGTGATTGTGTGGTTATTACTATAGCTGTCCCGCTGGGATTAGTTCTGCACTTATAATGTTAGAAGTACAGGCCACCACGCTGGTCAAAAACGGATTTGTAGACTTCAAACTTGAGAGAACTTTTTTGGAACGCTTTAGGTCTTTAGTTAAGTTTGTGACTCAAAATTGCAACTCATAGCTGTCCCGCTGGGATCGGGTCTGTACTAAGAATATGAAGGGAACAGGCCACCACGCTGGCCAATGCGGATTGACAGATATAGACACAGTTTTGAGAAGTGTTTGGAGCTCCTGTGAGATTCAACGTGAGGAAAAGGTGCTCATGTGAGCGCAGGTTTCCTTATTTTGAAGTTTTCATTCACTGAAGCAAATGACTTTTTTTTATATTCAATAAATTAGTGCTTGACCACATTTACTCATATAACTTTTCAAATTAGATTCGATTCGAAAAGAATATTCGACGTATCTACAAACTTGTCAAATTTGACCTTTCAAAACCGAGGTGGCTTTCTACTGAAAAACTTTAACACAAGGTTAGTTTTTCTCTAGAAATATATAAGTAAAACTCAAGCCTCTTACAATAAGAATCTTACTTTCTCCTCTAAAAATAAATGTCAAAGCTGTTGTAGAACGTACATATCTACTAAAGGTTTTATGTCTTTACTATTCCATGTAAGATATTCCTATTAAAAACATACGGTACGGTGACAAAACAGAACGTTTATAAACACCGTGTTTGAGATTACAAGATACGAGTTGGATATTTAACGACTTTGCCTTTTTTCTGTCAAAGTCAAATCGTTTCATGTAGGTAGGTAGTTTTAATACAATTATGAACGTATTTTTTTGGAATCAACGATCGTTTTGGAAAGGTGCCATAGTGAGGAGGAGATACGGAAGAAACTCCTCAGCGCATCTTTTCAAAATCACATACAATAATAATACAATGAGTACAATTTTTTTAAAAGGAACACACTTGAGCGGCACCGGCTGCGGATGAGTATTGTTTTCAAGCATCCTTGTCATTCATATATTCATTATCACCGTAGTACCCTTTTTATATGAGCTTTTTAATTCTTAATTATTAGTTAGAATGAAAATAATCATTATGATTCTGATTCATTTTTATTAACTTTATGTGCTTTTATTATTGTTTTATTTTTAAATATCTAGTGTATTATGTTGGAGCAAATCGGAATAAAGCATTTTTTGAAGTTATACTGCTTTAGGCGCGTTACGAAAAAATTATGAGACTGAAATTTTAAGATGCGCGCGCATCCGTCACACAAAATTAACAGGTTGAAGTTGTCCTCTAGATCGCTCATTAAGTTTCTAAGTAATACTACCAACCAAATAGAAATAGAACATCTATTAGTCGCACATGTTGGCGCGCTTGTCACCTCTGTTCACTGTTTCACGCGCGTACATACATACATAAGTACAGCCATTTTCTGTTTTTTTTTTAAATAATGATGTCAAAGGGCTTTTAAAGGATTTTTGGATTAAATTATATTCGACAACAATTGAAAGTAATAATACTTTGCGGTTTGAATGTTGGTCTATTTAACGGGAAGTATTTCAATCTCTAGTGTTGAAGAGTTCATATCCCAACGGGGACCGTGTATAGCCCGGCTTGTTTCGATTGCAAGCGATTGAAAAAGTTAGTATTTAGTAGTTAGTAGCATGGGTGACCGCTAGTGGCAAACATTTCATGAGCGCTTCCATTCCTCGGAGGACGAATTAAACCGTTGGTACCGTTGATAGTAACTCGTACAATGTGGAGCAGCGTGGAACTCCTCAGTCATAAGGAGAGACCCGATAAGTGGGTCAATTTTGGCTTCAAGCTTGGCCAAACTTTAGTACACCAAATTCAAGGTTAAACAAAAGAATTAAACACCGAACAAACATGAATTAATGTTCTATCTACATGCTTTTGGCATTAGCGCCCAGTGTTTTCGATACTGCTAGTATAGAGTTAAAACTTGAATAGACAATTCTGGTTGTTTGGAAATAAAATCGATTCACCATTGTCTAGAATAAGATTTAGGAATCAATGTTCGATTCTTTGGTATATTTTATCGTCCATATAAAAACCTACGAAGAAACCTTGCTTTCCACAAATCAAACATCCTGCGCCCATTTAGTTTAAAATTTGAATGCTGACTCTGACACCACTGGGCCACTTCAGACACAATTGTGCTTGTTTGTAGCTTATATGGCGTGAGGGATTATTGGATAGTTTTCATCCTATCTTCTTCCGAAGCGAAGCAAGGATAGTTTCTAGTCCTAAATAAATAAGCTCTATACTACAGAACCGAGTTTGATGAAACTTGGTGCAGAGTTAAAGTATACATACTTAAAAAGAACTATTACACATAAAAACTATTGCAATAATTATTGTAAAAAAAAGATTTGAAGGTAGACGAAACTTTCTATGAAAATTTCTGGTTATCAAAGAATGGTAGGGGAGGGAGATGTTTTGAGTTACATGCGTAGTCGTGGGATAAAGCTAGCTTAACATAAATGTGGTCAGACAATTATAACAAACCTTTGAATTTAAAACTATAACACAATTTCAGATATTTTTTCTACATTCTCTATGATTCTATACTATGCTATATCTCTCCTAACGTGTAACACCTGATCGAATCTTTGGAAAAGACTACACAGTATTTTCAATAAAACGGAATGGCGTCATAGGATGCCAGGAAAGCGCGTTACTCCATGTCGAAAGGCGCAACGTGCCTCAAGAATTTTTCACTTCATAAATCTAAACACGACGAACATGAAAAAGAGAAAAGCCTTAATTATCCAAAGGCTTCACAAGCGAGCGTCAACAAGTAATGAGTTGCGGTCCGCACTAATTATGACCAATAAGTCTTGTAAGTCTAGTTTTACTTTTTAAACGACTTCAAAAAGGGAATAAATTTCTCAGTTCTACCATTACATGTCGTCATGTTTGTTTTTACAGGCTCTTATTTAACTTGCAGTGTATGTTTGTATATTAGTATGTTAGTATATTTGTTTGTTAGGTGTTTGGAGCCGAAATCTTGCATAAACCGTCCTGATGACAATGTATTTTCACAAACATGATCTGATACTACGTCCAGGATTGGATCCAGACAAGGGAGTTCCTCGACGGTTAACAATACAGTTATGAAATTTTGTGTATTTCTTTGAATGAGGGATTTATTACTAAAGCTTGTGTTTATACATAAATATTTTTATAACCCTGTTTATGTGTGTTTGCGGATAACTTTGTCGTTTATGAACCAATTTTGATGATTCTTTTTTGTTTTAAAAAAGATAATCCAAGGATAATTAAATCAGGGTCTGATGATGAAAGCGAAGCTCCTTAAAGCTCTCAGTGACCTTGAAGAACCTAAAAACAAATGTCATTTGAAATTGTTTTATTTTCAAATTACTGTCCTGTATGCTCTTACATTTGTCTAATCCTGGATTCCTGAGTTTTATGGTTAAATAGCTGTCGTTAAACCATGTTGGAGGCCTTTGGGTGACACAATTACTTCCAGCACTTAATTTGGTCACTGAGTAATTGATCAATCCGAACTGGAGCGGCGTGTTGAAGTAGGTACAGGTGTGACGACAGGTCACTCAATATTGGGCCATTAATGGACAGCTATTTCATATACTGGGAAACCAACAAACATAATAAATGAAACCTGATGAACTTTTAAAAGAACTTAGATGAAAGCGCTGATATTAATTTGAACGCTTCCTACGAGCTTCGTGAAAGCTCATCGTAAAGATTTCAAAGCTCAAACTAGGTCCGGTCCACTGGGGCTGGAAATAACCTAGATTTTTAGATTTTTAATTGAAAGAAAGATTACTCGTGGTAGCGACCTGATTGGACGTGTGGTTGCGGATGAACAGAATTGAGAGTCTTCATATGATTTTATTTTAGGGTTACTACCGAACTGAATTAATTAGAACTAAGATAGGATTAAACAGAGTGAATAATATTGAACATTTTTCTATTATCTTATCTTAACTGTTTGTCTGCTGTATAAATAATTTTTAAAATAAACTCCACTCCATTGTATTGTAAGTCATTCTATTGTGACTTCATTATTGTATTAATTAGATCGTAATTACTATCTATATTATATCTTGTCTGGAGCCAATCCTGGACGTGGTATCAGGTCATACTTATCGTAAAAATACATTGTCATTTGGACGGAAGGTGTATGCACAATTTCAGCTCCGTAGTGTAAGATTAAATGGGTCTAATTGAACTTGCAAGATTTGACCCGAACACTTAACAATCAAATATACTTACATACTAATATACAAACATACATACACTGCAAGTTAAATAAAAGCTTGTAAAA
>DWJZ01003195.1:0-17587 GCA_018249125.1 Asbolis capucinus
TTTCGCATTTATAACATTAGTAAGGACACTTGCGACGTCGTCTTTACTGAAGTGTTAATCATTCGATTGTTTGTTAATAAATCGATTAGTTTGCGATCACATTATAGATACTAACGATCTTTGTCGGTCACGTCTGCTCGTGACGTTGACGAATCGAAATGAACCATTTAATTTAATTATAATCGAAAAAATAATCGTTTTCTTTTTGACTAATCGGCCTGTAACTGCTGCATTCAATTGTTAATTGTACTTTACTTTAGTTTAATTAAATTATTCCTTAATTGAACTAGAAAAAAAACAAGGCTACTTTTTATCGCAAGAATGGGGTATATAAATTCATCACCGAATATAGTACCATGAAACTTAATATTTATGCACTTGACAAAAAACGTTTGTCATAAGTTTTTGATGTTTCGGTTTGTGATATTGAAATGAAGACTCTTCAACAAGAATGTGGTCGCAGAAAAAGCTCGTAAGCCCATGCTAATATTATATAGAGGAAATTGATTGTTCGTTTGTTTGAGGAGAATATGATCCGAAACTTCTGGACCGATTTGAAAAATTCTTTCTCTGTTCGAATCACACATTATCCCTGAAGCACATAGGCTATTCAAAATATTTTCAAAACTTAAAAGTATGTATGAAAACTTGGGTAATTTAACACATGTGAAAAGAAAAACAATAAAAACCATAAATGCTTACGTTGCAGAAATTATTGAAAATAGAGCAGTGATGTACTGCAGTTTTATAGAGGACATTAATATCTACAAATAAATCCGTAATACAACAAGTCTAACTATTACAGTTATGTCACAATAACTACTTTTGTCTGGTAGCTGGAGTTTCCGAAGCGTAGCGGTTTGTAGTAATTTCACATTTACAGACTAAAAAACCATAAGCAATGCAATCTCAATAATAATTTTTGCGGAGCACTTTGTTACGGGTTGTTTTATTATCATTGCCACTAACATTTACGACCGGTAAAACGTCAAATTATAAGTGTTCATAATAATGCAATAAATTTCTAACGGCTTGCAACAATCTCCTAGACATAAATAATGTCAACTCTTTTGTCCGGTAGCTCTTCAGGCACTTGGACTGTACGAACGAGTGAAGTAGGAATGAATAGAAACGACTTATTGTTAAATGTTGCTGTTAATTGTCAAACACACACAAATATACAATTTCATTATGCATTTTGTTAATGAACATAACCCATAAATGAGCAGACGATATGAAGTGGTCACAGTTCCTGTGCATCAGAAATGCTGAACATTATTTGTATAAATATTGATACTGTATAGATTTAATTTGGTCGAAATTAATAGTTTATTTTCTTTATTTTCCGATGTAGGCAAAATTTCCTCTCAAGTCCATGGTGGCTTGGTATCTACAAAAAGTAAAGTATTTTAGTTCAAAGAAGAAAAATGAACCGTATTTTATTTTTATTCTAAAAGCATGGGTTTTAGTGTGACTAGCAGTTATCAACGACTTACGTATATACTATATGCATTTTGGTAGAAAATCATCAAAATAATACTGAAGAGAGATGTTTTGTTTAACAGCAGTAAAGTTAGAAATACTACTAAGCCTCTGGCCGAAACACGCCAGACAGACAGCCGTCGCGGACACTTGCTAGTTTAAAATAATTTTTTGAACATTAAAAAAAAAAACAATATTTAAAACAAAATACAGCAGTTCCTTGAAAAATTGACAAAACTTTAAAATAGGTTAAAAGGTGACTGGCCTACGTATTTTTGGTCCAAACCCCATTTCATCACTATTTTGGTTACCAAGGTCAATAACGTGTAAACCGGTATTTATGAGCGATTCCAGTAACTAAAACTTCTCTAGAGCCTCGAGTAACATGTGATATTAAAATTACCGTTCGTAGGTCATTGGCCGATGGTTTTTAGAGAGCCTCCAATTATATGAGAATTAATCCTTAATGTAAGCATACAAAGGCAGCCAACGCGTTAGCAACCATCCGATGTTATTAAAGTCTATGGGCGACGGTGGTCACTTACTATCAGGTGACCTGCTCATTTGCTGCTTAACACATAAATACATTAGGTACCAATGAAAAAGATTGCTAGTAGCTTTGAATGTTCTTCTGAAGTGGAATGCCGGGATTACAGTCTTTTACGAAAAATTTTGCAAAAAAAATTCGTGTTCAAAAGTTATTAAAAAAATGTTATATTATAAATTAATCCAGCTTCCCCGCACCGCATTCTCAAATACTTCGGACATATTGCAACGAGACCGCATGACTGTATGAAGAAACTGATGGTGACATACAAAATTGAGGGCAACAGACCACGTGGACGCAGTCCATTAAGATCGGTCGGATCAGGTATCCAAACACCTGGAGATACCAATAAGCACGGCACTACACCAAGCTGCTGATCGCCTAAGTGGCGACAAGCTGTTGAAAAAGCTTGGCGTCGGAATCACGATCCTCAGCAATGAGGCAAGATAGAAGAGAGAGAGAGATAAATTAATTATCAGTTCCTACGATGAACATCAACATCTTGAGTTAAACCTGCATTCAAAAGGTTATTGGGATTGAACATTTTTATTCCTTTAATATCCACTTAAGCTTGTGAAGGCTGATGGATAGATTTCTCCTCAGTTTTGCCTCAAGAGAACAGTCACAATCAGGAGACAATTTATTACTTATCTATTGTGGCTATCATATGTAGGTGCATAATATGTAGGTGCATCATATGTATCATATGTACATATGTAGGTGCTGCCCATGTTCGGTGCAAATTTGATCTGGAATTTTACCACAAACTTTTCGAGTCCCTTCAAGTTTGAATATATGACAAAGTTGTCAAGTTGTCAACTTGTCATGTTTGTGTGGTAAAAATTCAAAATCGAATTTGCACCGAATATAGTATCTTCTTAGGATCACTGATCCGATCATAATTTACTCGTGCCTTTGAGTTCCTAAAATACTATACTAAAATGTATCACACTATTTTTTGATATTTTGTCATTACATCGAGCAAAGGTAAAATCGTTTCATTGTCCTCAAATTCCTTAAGTAATCATTAGTTCGGGGACCGTACAGAACAAATAAACTGTGGGTGACTGTTTATTTTTGTGTGCGACTTAAATTTGTTCTTCCTGGAATAATGGATGGGATCGGTAATCGGTCTGTAAATATACTACACGAATACTGCTAAAATAATACGGATGTTTGGTCAAGGTACAATAAAATAAAATCAAACAGACTTGTTCGTATTACATTTTATGGTACACTTATCTAAGTTGTTACAGACAATGATAATAACGAAGAAATTATATAATTACTGTTTTATTAAACGAATAAATCTTTAAGTTAAGATTTATATAGGTATGTGAAAAAGTATACATATAATATATATGTTAAATTTAATTGAAACTTAAAAGTAAAAGCTATAAAAAATCATTAAAAACGTGCCCCAATAAGACCGGGCAACATGTTTAATCTTATAAGTATTTCATATATTATTGCCATATTTCATTAAGACTTAAATAATTAGCCAGTATATTTGTTTATAATTGACTGTTCAGTTACATTGATCACGGCAAAACTCAATTCGAAATATCGGTATAACCATAAGCGAATCGTGAGTACCTACCTCATTAAAATGTTTAGATCCACAGTGAAAGTAACTAAAGAAATCAATAAAATTTTCTAATGACATTTACATGGCACTAATTAAAATTTTGATTTACAAATTTTAATAACCGAATCGGATAACTTGCAAGTGAACAATATTCCAAATCCAAGAAATCCGTTTCCGCCAATCGTATCTGTACGTTACTTTAGTAGCTATAACCTGTAATCGAAACCGGTTTCCCCGATGTGGACTTACAGAGAGGGCATGCGCGATATCAAAGCAGGTGTTTCACTGAGCCTACTGACTCAATGAGAATTCCATTTCAATCCTTATATAGTTCCTTAGATTTAATGTCTAGAACTGAAACTATATGGGTGTATCTGGAATCTGGATTGCTTTGGAATTATTATTTATTACTAGTACATCTATAAGTTTGGTTTTATTACATAAATAAATAGGCTTATTTATATACTCGCTGTATTTCAAGACTGCGGCTTCGCCTGCGTGGTATGTGGATAAAAAGAGGCTTTTGTTTTATCCAAGTCTAATCGAGACAGATTGTATCGATGTATTACCATATATTATCTGTCCTTCTTGATAAACTTCAGCGTTTACAATATTAGGATATCCCTGCATTAATCTTCCTGTGTAACCACAGTAAAAATATTACTCACGACCGGAGAACAAACATTCATCTACTATACAAATGCATTAAATGTTTACTCAGGACACGAGTGGCTGTATGAGAACGACGCTTCACATGTTTTAAAAATACATGTGTGCTACCCCAGCTTCCATAAAACACTAGTTACGAAAAATATGTAAATACGATACAAAACAAGTATCAAACATCGATACCGTCAAAAAGAGATTCAACAAAGTCCTTCAATAAACTATTTATCATATTTACGAACGGGCTACAAAATCTAAAAACATGTTTATTTTTCAGTTTCTCTATACATCAAAAACTATGCGGGAGTTAGGAAGTATGTGTGATCTCATCTCGATGGATATAAGATCAGCTAGCTAGGAGGGTGTTGTGTTTAATAATTTAGTAGCGCCGCCCCTTGCCGGTGGTGAATAATGGAAACAACAATAATATGAGCAGACCGTCTCCGAGTTCAATAGCTAAATGCATACTGACTGCATCGCTGTCGTACTAATATTGTAATTGCGAAAGTAACTATCCGTCTGTCTGTTAGCTTTACACGCTTAAACTACTGAACCGACTTTGATGAACCTTGGTATACTGGTAGAATAGAACTTGAGGAAAACTTTGACAACTTTTTTTCGCAAAAAAAGCTTAGATTTAATTATATTGAAGGTCTTCATTTTTCATGATAATACTTTGTCATCCTTGCTGTAGTACGTGGCCGTACGACACGGACGTAGTCGAAAAACTTGTAGCAAAAACTAAAATTACTTATCTATAAATTTTTAATAAGTACATCAATAAATAAAAGTGTCCAGTGTCAATAACTGATGACAAAGATGCTTTCAATAACGATTAATTATCAAAATCCACGGCTATTCAATTCGACTACGTATTAATAACAAAAGAACTTTCGAAACTTCTATGGCACCAATTTGAAATGGTTTAAAACAAGCATTCATTAGCATACCAGACGTACAGCAAACTAGTAAGGTTGGAAGTATTTTATACATTAAATATGAATGAATTAAAAGTAACAAAACGTGGGATAATAATAATAAAGGCATTTTTATATATGCAGCGGACACCCTAGTGATTTTCATGTTGGTCTATCTAACAGTAGACACCACGTTCGAATCCCGGAGTAACTCTATTAAAAATAATGTGCGTCAAAAAAATGTTTAATCGCTTGCTTCGGTGAAGGCCGGTTGGTCTAGTGGTTAGCGAACCTGACTAATACACCGGAGGTCGTGGGTTCGATTCCCACCTAGGTCAAACTTTTCTGTGATGAACAGGAATGTTTGTTCTGTGTCTGGGTGTGTAATAGAAATATCTATTTAAGTATGTATTTAAAAGTATATATGTATGTGCATCAGTTGTCTGATCACTATAGCACAATCTAGCGCTTAGTTTGGGTTCAGATGGCCAAGTGTGAGTTGTCCAAAGATATTTATTATTATTAAGAAAAACAACTTGAGGAAGCCTGTGCATCTGAGAGTTCCAAATTTCATTCCAACAGTGGGACAGTTATGGACAATACTGACAGCTCTTAGCATGCTATCAAATCATTGTTATCATTAAAATACAACGTAACCGGAACCAACGCAGTAGTAGGAAGTTCTAATTAAGCTTACAAAATTGCAACGAACAAACCAACAAACTAATATACAAACATTGCAAGGTAAACCAAAGGATTTAAGAGGTATCGTTACCGTCAATTATCTTTCTTCTTGATAAAATATCGTTATCGAATAACCGAAAAATAATAATTAATAATTAACGGTATATTTACAATACAGTTGCTCTAATCCACAATAATACAAACTTTATTAATACTTATTGACATGCAACATTGTAACCTATAACGGTCTCTACTGGGCTCGAATCTCCACTCACAATGTGAGTGGTATAAGCCATAATCCACAAGGCTGCCCAAGTGGGTTGAAGGACATAACACACCTTTAAAACTCTATAAAGAACTCTCAGTAGCTCCTTCCTTCCTTTCTCCTTCCTCGTGATGTTTTTTTTTCACAATTGATCAACTTCTGTTACGCACATACTTTTGAAAATTAGAAGTAACCGCCGCAGGATTTGAACCAAGTACCGTTCGAGAGACAAATATGGCATTTACATAAAACAAAACATATCATAACAATTCGTAATTAATGCAATTACGAGATTGCGATTGGTTTGGTGATTAAGGGCTAATTTATTAATAAAGGGTTCCTACTAATCGCCGGTATGCTTATACACATACATCGTGTATTTGCATGAGGGTGCAGCAGAATGCATTTAATTCGTTAATAAATCAGGCTGCGGGGGTGGCTGGGGTTCATTAGACAGATCGCCCGGAGGTTTCCGGGGAGCCTGCCCACTCTACCCGGCTTTCTATGGCTTGATGCATTTAATTTGGTGAATGCTTGATAGACAGTGTACGCTAATTCAATTCAAAATTAAATCCTTCTGAGGGCTAAAAAGCAAAACTTGATTGTACTCGACCAATGATTATACAGCTACTAGAAACGGCATCGAGGTTTCTGGTATTAATAGAAAAGACGAATTTACCTCATATTAGATCTTGATTGATCTGGACTAATTACTATATAACTACTAGACCCGGCATCATTCGAAGAATGAAGGACTGTTTCTGGTATAATATAAGACAAATCGACCTTACATTAGCTTACATTGTGATGCATGATATGGGGTAATTTAAAATCAACGAATCACATTGCTTTGTTTTGACGCTCTTTCGGTTCCTGCCTCGACGCCTCACGTAAATAATTTGGTACTTTTTATGAGCCAAAATCGAAGCAGTTACACCTGAAACCGAAACAAAATCTTCGGCCGTTCACTAATAATACTAAATTAGGCTAGAAAGCTATATAATGTTGTACCGTTCAGTTTCAAGTTAAATCTTTAACTAAAATAGCTGATGCTCTGAGAAAGTGTTACCTAAAATAAGTTATTAATTGACTCTCATAAGTTGGGTTTATCGCTGGCATAAATTAAGGTAGATATTCTCGCAGCGCCTCGTCCACGCACGTAGTGAAACTTTTAATTGCATTCTGCTCCATCAGCGTCGTCAACACTGCGAGTTCTGAACGACCAAGCAAATATACTCTTTAATATCGAACACTTTCTACCAACAAATTTGATTGTACGTTATTTGAAACTATTTAAATCGATGCTTTAAAACTTCTTTGTACAGCTCTTTAGTGAACCTAAAACCCCTCTTGACTGTAAATCTTCCATTCAAGTTTGCAGCGTCAAGGAGAACAGGAACCGATAATAGTTTTGACACTTGACTAATTATCATAACCCGTTGAACCTTGCATAAAAGATTTCAGGCTTAGTTAAATACTGACAGAACAATGCTAGGTCATAGTTAATATGGAATCTAATTTCATAATAAAAACGAGTAGAAATAATATCTCGCATGTTAAAATTGAACTGTCGTATATACTGGCTGGGTAGTATAAACACGAAACAATGGAGGTCAGGACCGGACGAGAGTCTCATTAATTTAGATGATTGTACAATTATCTAAATATAAGCGGGGCGAGACGGCCATGCGGGAGGGTGTACTTCAACCCGAAAAGAGGAGGGGCGGCCACTCGTTTTTAATTAAACCGGCGATGAAATGAAGTGGTCCGTGTGATATTGCTTAGACATATTTTAAAAATTAATTTCGAGCTCGGAACCGGCCGAAGCCGACGATAGTGTGGGCGTAATGTGACGCGTTTGTCCAGCGGTAAGAACTCTCTGCTAAGCTTATGACGAATTTTATTAATTAAATGAAATTGATTATACGCTCGCTTGTTTACATATTACATATAAAGATTTATTCAACTACAAATTACCCGCAAGTTCCATCATTCATTCTTCGAGTCTGAGTACTCTCACCGAAGGGTTGTTAGCTCCCTCATCTTCTTTATTTGTTTTTCGTTAAAGCTTTAATTAAAAGGAGGTTTATTTTAAAGAAAATTGATGATCAAAGTAAATAAATCCTTGATGGTTTTATTATCTCTTTATAATTGAGTTTCACCTGGCGATAAAATAAAATTAGCATTGTTTTAGCCGGTCGCTTATAATTGTCTTGATGTACTTAAACGCATTATGGCTTTAGTCATTGCCTGCTTAAGCAAATAATAATTTGATACAATTTCTTCTACCCAAAATAGTATAACTATTGTACATTATAATTCTAGTTTAATGTCTTGGACACAAGGAATTTAAGATTCCTTTAAATGTTAAACATAGTACAGTAAAATGTTTGTTTGTATTAAGGATTGTTAAATAGAGAATTTTCATTATGATATTACTCGTAGTTACAATTTATAGCAAACGTAACAAAATTAAAAAAGTTAAGGAATGAATATAACGTATTTTTTAACATTAACTTGCTGGTAAGGACGCGCACGTGGTGTTTTTAGCAGTCAGTAAACACATAACAATAAATAACTCTGGTATTTCTGGTTCCCCTATCAAAATTGCATTTATTACAATTGTTGACCAATTCCACACAATAACAAAACTATATATGTAAGTATGTATAGTAAATAAATGTTTATAAACACTGCGGTCTAAGCTACATTACTGTTTTACTGTCGTATAACAATCACTTCATCCACGCTTCTTCTGAAATAGTTACCTAAGGGCTGTGTCCTTTGGGATCCTTCACAGCGCGTCCAGGCCGGAGCCTCGGTAGGACCGCCGGTCTCCGGACCGATGCACCAAACAAAAAACTCAACAATAACAAAAAAAAACACTCAACGTAAAACTCAATAAACTACACCGCCGAATGCAGTCTTGTACCTTTCGAGTTCGACAGGACAAAAGGCTAAACACACAAAAACTGCCTCGTGAAACTTTAAAACAAAAACTGTACAGAGAACTTCGAAAAAAGTAGTGTATTTTGCGGGGATCGACAGCACCTCCCCTCGCGGCGGTTCGGTCGCAACTGAGCCACGCGGTCGGGCGGCCGGCGGGGCGCGGGAGCGGGGCGCCGGTCCCGCACCTCCGCGGTATTATTTGATTAATTCGCCTCCCCCTTGTATACTCGCCAAGTCGTCATTACGGTGATGAACGTTAAGTTTTTAAATTTGAGCGCGAGGGCCGCAACCTTCACCTACTGTTTTAATACTTTAATTGAATTAATTAAGCTCGCCTGACGCCAACAAAGATTAGACGTTAATAAGCAAACGCTGAAGGACTCGACTTGTTCACGGTTAATTACGATGGCTGTGGCCTCCGTAGAAAAAACTCCGCTTGAAATAATGAGTAATACCTACCAAGAAAAGTAAGCCCCGCTAATTGGAGTGCATTTGCATACTGAAGTTGGAATAAAGTCAGAGTGAGTTATTTTGACTAATTTGAATGGCGGTAAAGTTGAACTAACTAGGAAGGCAATGCAGACATAATTTTGACAATAAACCTAGAATTAACATATGTGCTGAACAGGCGTCTATGCTAACAGAGTAATATTTAGTGAAAAAATAAACGCTTCCTTCCATATATACTCTTACTTCCTACTTGGCACTAGGCTATCTTGTCATAGACACCATTAATAACACTCCATAAACCGAGAACAAACATTCATCTGCCATCTAACTGGGAATCGAAATTTGGAACCGACAGTGTAAAATTCAGACAAAATTACCAACCAGACTAAGAGGCATTGAAATAAATACGTAAAATATAAAAAAATAATTAATTAATTAACACATTAAATTATCATTAAATTTATTCCTGTCACCATAGCATTTAGTAACGATTCTCTAAACTATAACTTAAAACGAAGGTATTTCTAATTATTAACCCAATCAAAATACATGATATAATAATAATTCTAATCAAAAACTTCCTATTAATTAAGTATTAGCTAGAATAAAAATAAAAGTATAGAAATCGATTTAAAAACGGGCCTTACATCTCAAATTACCAATTAACCCGATAAATGCTGCTAGTAATTAGTGGCTGTTGATCCGGGCACGAATTCCCACGGCCGAACGATAAGAAAGAAATGACCCTTAGGCGTATGACTTAAAGATTATGGTCTTATGAAATTAATCCTCAAGAATAAGTGTCAATTTGTTGTTAGCTTAATAATGTAATTCTATATTTGAGATAAAAATGTCATCAGGTGGAAACATCTCTTTTTGTGTTTTCGGTTGACAATGTTATTATTTTACATAGCAACAGAAAGTATGAAATAACCAGGAGATTGACGGAAGTGGTTCTTTTTTATTTTGTAATATTTGTAAATATATTAATTTAAAAGATTAATTGTATTGTAAAGAATAAAATGAATTCTAAATTAATGATTTGAATTGGAGTACTAACATATAGATATGTTATTGAATTCAAATACCATCTTTATTGTTATCTTTAAAATTTTGACCTCTAATGTGTAAAACTTTGTAACCTTTTAAATTGTATCATTGAAAAGTATACATACATATAGTGCATTAATTTTATATACACATATTTGTAATTAGAATTGTAACCTTAAAATTTGAATATGTACCTACTTATAGCAGCTATCCAGAATTATGTCTATTTTGAAGAAAACGGGCATAACCAACATAACCCGTCTCGTGGTATCCGGTTCTCAAAAAAGCGACCGCGGCGGGTTAATTCAATAATTCGGCGGATAGCATTATCGGGTTAATTCAACCTCGATCGATCAGCGCCAGCGCAGGCCGCAGGTGGCTTGGCCGCACCTTTATCCCTTACCACGATTTCTCTGATGACCTTTTTAAATATTATTTTCGGGGGAAGGCTAAAGGCTATACAGCATCACACTACGAGGAATAGGAGCTAAATATTATAAAGAAATGCTACAAAAACGAGACAAAATATTATGTTGTAGGTTTTTCTATCACTTCTTCTTTAACCAAAATAAAAAGTTCGGTTTCCAACGCTTTAAGTTTTACACTAAACAACGAACAATGATAAATGGTAACAATCATTAATTATTGTCAAAACACTCAAAGATTTATTAGGAAGTTATAAAATATCGAGCTCGTGATTTTATGGCACGGGATCGATCGAAATCCGTTCGGGTTTCAAACGAGATCCGTTCTGGATTCAAGCGAGACCCGTTCGAAAATTAATCTTTGTTTAAAGTTAATGGACCTTATTAATCACGGGTATTACGTCTAGATGAATATAATGTGGTAATGGGCGAGTGAGTCAGATAGATACAGGGTTTTATTACGAAAACAGATGCAACAATTTTGACCTGACATTTAGGCGCTTGTTTCACCTGCGAGAATCGTACGGGTTAATATCAATTTTAGGGTCAAAAGGACCCGGTTACTATGATTTTGCTGTCCACTCATTCGTCACATGTCTCTAACTTGTAAACAATGTAACTCAATCAAATAAAAGTAAATTATTGGTACGTTTTTCGATTTATATTTTAAACCGTTAATTCCTACTAATATTATTAATGTGAAAGTTAGTGTGGACAAATGGATAGATTTTTATAACTCCTTCGCGCAAAAACTACAGAAGGGATCTAATGAAGTTTGGCAAATAGAATATAATCTGGAATTACAAACAGACAAATTTTTATAGGCGTAAGCTGTATTTTAAGTTAATTGTTAAAAAAGAATGCTTTTTACGTTTTTCGATTTACTTTTAAAACGTTAACTAGATCTCCTTTATTAATTATAGCTTTTGTTGCCAGTCAAAAATATCTATAAATAATTAGCTTAGTCTATCTTTGGTCGTATCATAGTAGACCTGCAGTTACTAAGTTAAATTAGATCACAGGAATTAACAACTGATTTTCGACCTTGGCTTTCTTAAAATAAAGCTCAAATTGTATCAATATGAATTGGTAAATCTTTTGACTGCATTACAATGACAGGTGTATTTTTATTTGATGAATGTTTTTATGATTACTGATACAGTTTCATTATATACATATATGTATAGAAAGTATTATATACAATACAATATGAAATTATACAGAACTAGTTGATGTGACAGACAATCTGCAGTTTCATACTATAATTGTATCAGGTACCTACCTTGTATGGTGTACAGCAAAGTATTGGAATAAGTTGTCAGCGTCTGTGTTTTCGGTCTGGTATAACGTAGGTGACTTTAAAATAAGAAAATAGGCTTCTTCTAAGTTAATGTGCTTTACCATCTATGACTACATCGCCACATACCATCAGGTGGGATTCAAGCATTTACTTATAATATGTAAAAAAAATCCGTTTTTCACATTTTTACTTATCTTGTGATACAATGTGAAAATATTATTTTAAAAGTTGATTAATAAGTTATTTTTTTAATTATTTACCAGCTTTTCGTATGTTCTTTTAAATTCATCCCCTATTTCATCCCTCTACAAGTTCAAAACGGTACAAAAAATATTTATTTATTTTAGTTATATTATATTTCATTATTTATTTAGTTATATTATATTTTATTTATTCAGTTATATTGTAATATATTTTGTATATATCTAATAGTTTTGCTGATTTCACACGGGCAACTTACACACGGCCATTTGACCTTAACTAAGCATTAGCTTGTACTATGGTGATCAGAGAACAGATAAACATACATATATACTTTTAAATATATACGTATAAAGATATTTACACCCAGACACACAGTACAAACATTCCTGGTCATCACAGAAATGTTTGACCTGGGTGGGAATCGAACCCACGACCTTTGGTGTTGCATTTAGCTAACCGGCCTGTCCAATTTTAATTTTAAATTGTAAATTGTAATATATTACCAATTATTTTTTTTAAATTAAATAATACCTTACTGCACTCCTCCATGTAAACTGTAATTGTGCCAAATTTCATACTCCATTACCATAATATTTGTAAAAACATACAGAGTTTTTGTTTTACGTATAAATATGTATATAAATGAAGCATTTGACTTAACTGTTTTATGGCAGATATAACCGAACAAGAGGACAATTAAGGCAGTCCCACACTGCATCGCTGCAGTCGCTCGTAAATGAAGAATATTGTCGCGGTGTGAATGAGCCTTAATGACCGGCCCGCACCTCGTCCTGGAACTCTGATAATTTGGTATTGTTGTATAAACCCTGTTGTTAAATATTCATCGTTTATCAATAATATATATTTCCGATTTTCATTTATAGAAAGAAAGAAAGACATTTATTTCGCCAAAGTACATGCAATAAACACATTTCAACATACCCATAGCGAAATTGACGAAACGCTCAGCCTGTGCCATGGAACGGCTCGAACCACAATGCTGGTTTTTAGCGCTGCCCTATGGTTTCACGCAGTTTAACACGCGGTGTTTAAAAAGAAAACAAAATATATACATATGTATATATAAACAAACAAACAAACATACATAAAGAGAATCAATAGAATTAGTGGAATGACAATGTTTACGACAGAATACAGCAAACAGAACAACTCCTTTACTAATAGATTAATGTGACTGTATCATTAATATGTATATTCAGAGATTATTTTAAACTAGCTATGGTTTAAACTATACTTATCGTCAATTATAGGGGAAACAATTGATCTCAATATGACTTTAACTTAAACCTATAAATGGTTCACTAATAAGCCGTCTCTCCGCATATTAACGAGGCTAGGGCATATTACACCACGCTGCTCCAATGTCCTCAATACCTGGCCATTGATGTCTTGAAACCAACACTTCCCTACGCCCAAATAAAAGCCTACCAAAATGCAATTACAATTATATAGTACCCACCAGGTGAACGGGATCTATTCACAATTCCAGAACATTCTAAGCATAAGAGTATGGTGTACAGAAGTTGAAACAAATGGACAATTAAGACGGTCCCATCATGCCAGTTGTGCAGAAACGGTCGGCAGTGAATGTGTCTTAATAACAAGCCTGGTCCACCGCCCACTTGGTCATTCAGCATTGTTGTACAGAGCTACTGCTTTGTATGCTTTCAGTATTTTGTCTAAACTAAGCTAAATATATGACTTTAAACTCGAATCTTCGTGAACTATATACTTTATTTTGTGTTACGGGTACTCACGATATATTCGGCAGTTCAGCTGGGACCATGATCCATGCACTTGGGTCGAAATATTGTCGCAAAAAACATATATCGTGAATACCCGTAATACTGCATACTAAGCTAAATATGTTTAGTACAGCTGCGTAACATTGTTTCCAACCGTTGTTTCTAGTCTACCCTAGATCAGACAGACAGATCTACCTCTGTACCAAGTTTCATCTAAATCTGTTCAGTTTAGGCGGGAAAAGTTGCCAAAGTTACTTTAGCATTTATGTTATAAGTAAGAATTATATTATACCTACTTATTCCATATACCCACCGTACCATATACGTATACCACGTATATATATGGTAAGTATATATGTATATTAGAAATTGCACTCGCTTCGTTTCGGAAGAAGAGTTGTCCAGTGTTTTAGAGTTGAAATACTAACTTTAACCTTTTATCCCACGAGAACAATGCCATTTTCTGGATAAAAAGTATCCAATAACCAATGTCCTTACGTAAGTCACAAACACGCTAGATTTCATCTAAATTCTTCCATTGGTTTCGAAGTGACCATACTAATTTTTCCTGTTAACCTGTGGGAACTAAGCCATTTCCTGGGTTAAACATATCCTATAATCATTCTCGGGTTTGAAACCTACGACTATGACAAGTTTCATGCAAATATGTCCAGTTGTTCTGCGTGAAACAGACAGACAGACAGTAAATAAAAAAAAAGTTTTGGTCTCTATATCAATAACAAAGCCTCCATCAAAATTTTCAAAAAATACTTAATGTACAAAATTGATCCCGTTACAGTTTTATTATTAGTATAGATTTTATATTCCGTACCGAAATATTAAGCATCGTTAAGGTTATTTCACACTGCACTAGAAGTTGCGCGTAAATTTGTCTGGAGAAGAATGGTACGCAGCTCAAAACTAAAGTTAGATTATAATCCTAAGCGCAAACGCTCTCCCGCTGATCCACAAGGTGTCTCTTCACACCTCGTCACAATATGAAGGGTCATAATCCACCATACTGGCCAAGGGTTCGTTGATTGTATCATCTCAACCCATCACGACCCACTATTGAGCACGGGTCTCTTCTCTGAATGAGAAGGTTAAGGCGTTGTCCATCACGCTGGCAAAGAGCGGATTGGCAGACTTCACACACCTTTGAGATTTGCAAACTCCCCGGCATGCAGGTTTCCTCACGATGTTTTTCTTCACCGTTATAGCGAGTGACATTTAAATGCTTAAAACGCACATAGCTCCGAAAAGTCAGAAATGCGTGCCCTGGGATTTGAACCCTGACCCCCGAGTAGGAGGCCGAATTCTTAACTACTAGGCTATCAGCGCTCTTAACTACTAGGCTATCACCGCCGTGGATTGTATACATCTTGGGAACTTTATGGGAGGCACAGGAGAGCAGATTTTCTTACAATGTTTTCAACCAAATGGTAGTAAATTCGTAATACGCAAATATCTTTTGAAAATTAGGGATCCGTATGCGGTATATTAAAGTGAGTTAACGAAATTCGGCAGCGACAGAACCCTAACTGCACATTGCCTAACGTTTTGCCTGATATTCCCTATTAAAGTTTTTTTTTCTCAAATTGAATTACATTTTCATAATGTCATATCGAGGACAGAGAACAGCAAGTGTGTAAGTGTTTTCAGTACCTTATATGTTATATAACTTATAGTTACGTCCTTATATGCTAAACAGTAAAGGTGAAACTCCTATAAGTTACTCTTAAGAGTTACGCCCTTACTGTCACCGTCGATATTCTCTTTCAAGTGAGCTGATGTCTCAAAAAAGGAAACAAAAGAAGCTACAAAAATTACTTCAAAATACACTACCCTAAGAACTGTTTCAAGCACTCCTATATTTAATATATTTTAGTAAACTAGTACGTACTTTTAATTTTCCGGGAAAAGACATAAATATTATGACAATTCCCAGAATACGAGTACTGCAGCAGTAACGAGCAATTGTTGATGGCTATGAATAACGTATTGAGAACGGCCAGTCGATAAAATTGAATTATATAATTAGTACTTCCGACTAACATCGAAATACTTTTTATATTAAAAAACAAGTAATAGTATCCTACTATTCTACGAAACTTGTGAAGATGTTTCACACTTTCCTTCCTTCACTTCAAACTTTCCTTCCTTTACTTCACTCTTTCCTTTCTTCACTACACACTTT
Organism: Asbolis capucinus; assembly: GCA_018249125.1. NCBI lineage: Eukaryota > Metazoa > Arthropoda > Insecta > Lepidoptera > Hesperiidae > Asbolis > Asbolis capucinus. The sequence continues at coordinate 16,491 of DWJZ01003195.1, forward strand.
CCTTCTTTCACTTAACACTTTCCTTCCTTCACTTCACGCCTTCCTTCCTTCACTTCACACCTTCCTTCCTTCACTTCACACTTTCCTTTCTTCACTTCCCACTTTCCTTCCTTCAATTCACACTTTCCTTCCTTCACTTCACACTTTCCTTCCTTCGCTTAAGGCGCTTTACAATCGAAGACTTCATCGCCAATTACCATCAGGTTGGATCGTATTTAAGAGCTAACTTATCTAAGATAAAAATAAAACATGGTACCAGTTGAACGGATTAATATGAAACTGAAATGAATGAATGAACTGAAATGAATGAACATGAATTGAATTGAACATAGGGTCAGTTTTATGACCGTTATACGTTTCCCTGAGATGATTATGACGTCTGGACATATGGATGTTTGAGTTTCCTTCACATGGTAATTGTACAACGGATTAAGATGAACTTAGCATACAGATAGACCACATCCAGAAAATGATCACAGGATAGATTATATCCCCATTGTAGATTCCCTTAGGATTATGTGCACGTATTTATGTTAGACGGATAAAGATATAAACTTAGCAGAGAGATAGAGGATATAGGTTAGACGGATAAAGATAAAACTTGGCACAGAGGTAGATAAAATAGGTTGGAACAACACTCAAGCTACTTTTTGTCAACACATAATGCGGACGTAGCAGCGGAATGAAACGAGTTAGCAATAAACGAAGAATTTTGTACCTCAATATTTATTTTAAAACACGCGGTAGGTACATCTGTGTGTATTATTCACAATTTTTAATTTTAATACATTTTCGTACATATTTATCCTTATAACAGCTGTAGTAATATATAGTCTACTAAAAATAGTCTAAATATTTCGATTCAGTAGATAGAGTTAAGTGGCAGACGGATTAAATTATCCTACACATTAAATATTATCAGTAAAATATATATTCAAATGATGTAGGACAGGGATGAGCAACCTTTTGAATTGAAGTGCCAATTTTAAATTTGATTTTTGCTAGAGGGCCACACATAGATTAGAATTACTTATACTTAATCAAATTTACTTGACGTTTTAAAGTTATTGTGTAAAATTTTTATATGTTTGCAAAAT
>DWJZ01003196.1:0-17586 GCA_018249125.1 Asbolis capucinus
CCTGCTCATCACAGAAAAGTTTGACCTGGGTGGGATTCGAACCCACGACCACCGGTGTAATAGTCAGGTTCGCTAACGACTAGACCAACCGGCCTGTCACATAGGGTATTTATAGGTAATACACATAGGGTATTTATAAGAAGAGTAGGAATTATCCGTACTTTTACATCAAGTGGGATCGATCAAGCATTAACTTTATAGTATGTAAAAAAATCATAACTGTATTATAAAGGAGTTCCCTTGTTTGGAGCCAATCTTGAACATAGTATCAGGTCATAGTTTTCATACAAAATGACATCAGGATAGAAAGTTTATGCAAAAATTCAGTTCCATAGTGTAACAAGATATGGGTCTAAATTAGCTCCCAAGATTTGATCTGAACAAACTCATATAGAAACATATACTGCAAGGTACATAGTAATAAAAATAAATATATTATTATGACATAGCTTGTGGCTCGAAATCATTTTGATTTATCAAATTTGACTCTGAAAATATCCGAAAAATAAAAATCTCTTTTGACTCGCACTGTTTAAGTCCACTCATAAACGAAGTAGGGTTCATCCGCGACGTCGCCCGCGTTTTATGTTGATATAGAGTAGTCGATGTATTATACAAGACTATAATTTTTCCTTATGCCAAAATTTCATTCTAATCCTTTCAGTAGTTTTTGCCTGAAGGAGTAACAAACATTCATTCATCCTCACGAATTTTCGCGTTTATAATATTAGTAGGATTTAGTAGAGAAAGAATCGAATCAGGTTGGTCTAGTGGTTAGTGAACCTGACTGCTACACCGAAGGTCGTGGGTTCGATTCCCACCCAGGTCAAACTTTTCTGTGATTAACGGGAATGTTTATTCTGTGTGTGGGTGTAAATATCTATATATAAGTATGGATTTAAAAATATATACATATGTATGTTTATTAGTTGTCCGATCACCATAGTAGAAGCTAACGCTTAGTTTGGGTTCAGATGGCCGTGTGTGAGATGTCCAAAGATAAAAAAATATATACATATAACCAGAGTTATTAGTGCAAATTATTCGCCACGTCATAATACACATAGGATTTTTCTATCTGTCCTAATATTATAGAGCTGTAGGTTTCGTTTGTTTACTGAGCAACTCAAAAACTACTGGACCGATTTTGATACCTTCACCAAAATATACAATGGAAACTTAGGAGTGATATAACCTGAAAAATACGGCAAAATAAAAAAGTATTTTTCTTTTAACAGAATTTTTTAATCGTTTTTAAATTTTAAAAACCTTTTTTCCGAAGCCAAATTAGGGTAGTCAGTAGGTTACTAGTATTCAATGAAGAAAATAATGATATTAAACCTTCCTCCTCCACGCACGTAACAATTACTTCATAATTACGGTTAAGTACCACTTCCACGAAGCTACAAAATAACATTAAGAGAAATGTTAATGACAAATTTATACATCTTTTAAATAAAATATAATATTTTGAGATAGAAATCTTAACATCAATCTATATAATATTTATATCAACACAGGAATTACTAACTAGTATTGTATTAGCTCACAAATAGCAAGCGGCCTAGCTGACTCTTTTTCATGCAGGTCGTGTGACAGAGAATTCTAGCATTAAAGAAAATAAGTTTATACTTCTTCATAAGGTATAATAAAATCCCCTAAAATGGATTGATGTTTGGTACTCTTTCACGCAAAAAACCGAATGGACCTGAATAAAATTTGGCACGGAGATAGATTACTTTTTATCAACACACCAAGCGAAGCCGTCGACGGAAGTTCGTCATACAAAAAAATAAAACACAGGGAGTCCAGATTCTAGTGAGAATACGACGCATGGACATACATACGAGTACATACAAGGCGCCTGATTACATACAAGATAGATGTCTTTTCTGTTATCATACACGCCAAACGCTAATTCAAAATGTATGGGCACGTTTATTGTGCATAAACAGACGCCATATCTACGTCAAACGTCATTCCATTAATTTTTTAGCATTTGTCTCAAGACCAGGTTACTCTTGGTACCTGTCCAGTACGTCTGTTTAGTATTTGGAGTGTTTAAAACAGTAGTCCCAAAGATTGCTTGGGAAGGACGAGAGCGGGCGAATTATAATTTATTTGGAGAAGTGGCAAAGAGCCCCGCGCCCCTCTCCCCGCCGCACCCCGACCTACCCTTTGCTTTCGCCCTTCGTTACCTACACACGCGAATTGGGTTGCAGCTCGCTCACAATTTTTTTTTGTCTGAGTTATTGAGAATTACTTTAAATATTTATAGTGTGTTGTATTGTAAGTCAATACTGTTACTTGATGGTGTGAGTTAATTTTTATATTGTTTTTAAGTTACCTCATTTTTTAAATATAGTAGTAAATTGTGTGTGTTAAACAAATCAGTAGTTGGTATACAAATAGAAACCTATCTTGAATTTGGTAAATATTTATTTGATGTTAATTTTAACGATACTACTTAAACTGTTCGCCAATCTATTATAGTTCGGGACCTAACGTTTCATTCTCTTTCTACAAATGATTTTAGATTTTATTTTAAAAAGCGCTCAAAAGACTATTTTTGTGCAGATTTTATTATAGATTTGTAATTATTTTTTATACTAAATAGAGGTTTTACTGTTTTTGAGGTATTTCATAAAAATAACAAGACTCACTATTATAGTCAAGCAATTATAAAAATTTAAATAATTTTTTGCAGAAATACTTGGATCTTTCCTTCTCGATCTTGGATTCAAATTCAAAATAATGTCGAATCACTCATAGAGTGATTAATAAAAAATAGGGTTTAAAATCATGATCGATGAGTAATAAAATGAGAATACTGTTAACACAGTCGAAGTTAATTGAATAAAATGTATCGAATTTAATCCAATGTATTCAATAAAATACGTGTTAATTACCTACTGAGGATAAGCCCAAAAGAATTTGTCAGATGTTAGGTACATAAATAAAAATGGAACTACATGACAAGCGCCAGCTAGTACTAGGAACCAAGTATGCCTAACCCTATGTACTTAACGGATATTAAGTGGAATGGTTAGCTGGTACAAATTGTACTATTTAGTTGTGATCAATAAAGTTAAAGTAATATTCATCTAAAGGTTCCAAGAATATGTAACAGTTGTTATTATTAATAAAAATATTTATGATTTTTTTATTTAAATACGTTGTAATATAAAATAAAATTTCACCTACCGTTGTTAATGGGTAATGTTTATGATAATTTGGGATTAATTCTGTACAAAACAAAGCTGTGTTGGTATACAAGTAAGTGTTAATACATGTAATACATTCTAAACAGTACTGAACTATCGCAGTGCATTCATTATCATCCACCATCAGTATATTCAAAATAAAATATAATTCATTAATTAAGCTACAACGCTCTGGTACGGAACTTCATACTTTTCTGTTTTTTCTTTAGGTAGGTTGCGTTCAAAGGAGCTCGCGGGGCGCGGAGGGAAGGGGGGAGGTCGGAATTAAGAGGGAGTCGGAGGGGGAGTCCCGCCCTGGATACCGAGAGGAGTTTTAACCAATTAATTTTGTTCCTCAACGCAAACTTCGCTATATAATAAGGTATAAGTAGGCATTAACTGAGGCGCGCCGATAGCTAGCCCGGCCGGGGGCGACTTCGCCGTCTCCTTGCCTCTTATAACGATGTTTTATTTCTTGTTAAGCTCTCCGTTTCTCCACTTTTAATATTTAATAGCATTTTCATGGCTCATGTTTTATAGCGCACTTACGAATTATTAATGTTGTTTTATCGCTATCATTGTTTTTGGACGGCCCTTCATCAGAAATCATCAAATCTGTGCTGTACATGATTCCCTACGCGCTATTAACTTATGTTAATTTACTTTATATCGTTCAGAAATCAAGTCTCATTGTTATGATTTCATATTCATGTTATAGATGAATACGTAGTTACAAATTACAAAATATTTGCGAAAATTATTCAGTTGGTTTATATAAATAAACGATTACACACGGCCTAGGATTCCATGTTATGAGAGTGCCACAGATAATACAAAATTATGCATATACCAATTTTACGATCATAGAATAAACAGTTATCTGACATATAAACGTTGGGTTATATAAATAAATGCTTACACACGGCCTAGGATTCCATGTGGCAAGATTGTCACGGATAACGCAAAGTTTACGAATATACATTTTAAATTTTACTACCTTAGAATATACATTTATGTGACATATATCTAAAAGTTTGAATCGAACCCGGCCACCGTTGCCTTTAACCGGCATTACTAAAGAAAAGCCTGTCGTATCCTAGCCCTCTAGCAAGCCATATGGTTCATTAAAGCACATACTTTCTTCTGTCGCGGATTCAGTTAATTATACTAAAGAACGAAAATAAAAAAATAAAAACATCTTTTCTCCCCATGCGAATCCGTGACTAAATAGTGAAAAGGGGTTCCTTCCCATTCGCCCGAAGCCAACAGATTTAAAATAAGAATACAAAAAGCCGAGCTCGCGCCTCCGCCCGTCAGCAGATCGCGCGTCAATATGACGCTCTTAAAAAATATATCTTAACAGCAGCACAGTTAAAAAACAGAAACGTAAAAAACAAACCACAGAGTATACGGTTAAAAAAGCTAGCACGCGAGTCGACCGAGACACCCTTTCCCTTTTGAACGCGAGCTACGTTTTTTTACTAAGCAGGGTAGTGTTTTTTACCGCGATGCTACGTATAAATTAATAAAATAACGTGCTCATAATCTGCGGCTCGGAACACTTTCGGCTTTGTTATTTTTTACAAGTTAACATTCATTTGTTTTTGTGTGTGGCGGAAACGAACGCGCCTATTGATTAAGGCACATCCGTGGCCACTCCACTCTCGCGACAGGTGCCCGCCACTAAATGTATCTACGTTCAATTTTATATATAAAACAAAGTCGCAAAAACCGTGTTACTTACACCATTTATCACGAAGAGGTGTAGTTTTCTTGATCTTTTGGATTTTTCTTCTCCCAAAATAGTTGATTAAATATTAAAACCTTTCTTCATTGAACAATCAATGTAACAGAATAAAAATATTTCTTCAAACGAAGCCACGGATAACGGAAACTTTTATATAATTTTGTTTATTGTATGAATTCTGCACATTAAAGGATAGTTGTTTTCTGTTACTAGTATATTTACTAATTATCCTTTGTAATGTTTTATATTTTTACTATCAACTTGACTGTATTCCAAAAACTCTGTCCAGCCCGCTGTCACAGGATTCTATTTTCTAAGTTGTATAAGTAGATGCCTATTTTCTACTTTTTTTTTGTATATTATTATTGCGTCGAACTATAGCTAGCTACTACAAGAACAAAATAATACATCTAAAATTAAGTAAAAAATTCAAAGGAGTCCCCATACAAAAAACCTTCTTTTATCGCTATTACAATTTGCACACCTACTTATTGGTTATTGGATTTTTTATAAAATAATTTAATTAATAACTAAGCAATTAATAATTATTATTTTAATAATTGTAGCTTATTTTAGTCTAAGTTTAGGGTTTAATTTAATTTTAATAATCGTTTTTATTTTCAATTTCAAATAATATTATTATATTTTTAATTGGCAGCTGATTCTTCCGATATCTACAAACCTGCTACGCTCGCCTCACCAACAATTTCAGCATACCGGAAGATGCAACAGGAAATTTATTCGAACTAATGATGTAACCCACATTTTATGGTTAAATTGAGAATATTTTCTAAATGATTCTAATACCTGCTGAGGCACTGGTGCCCTGTTTACTGTTATAGTGACTGTTTTCTAACGACAAAGTTACTCTATTCTGTTAAGCTTCAAGTTAAATGTCCAGGGCTTTGAGACAAATGCCTTTTCTGTTATCGTTCAGTCGAAACGTTAGTTCAAAACGAAGCGTTAGTTCAAAAATGTATGGGATTGACAGACGGTGCAGAAAACTATGGCATGTTTATTTACGCTGTACCTATAGTATGTATACATATATATAGGTATAAGTAAATGTCTTCAAATGAAGAGTGAATAGGTTTTTGCTGAATTAATGCGCCTTACCGCCGAGACCACATGTCTGCTTCCCATCAGGCGGGATTTAGTCAAGCACTAATTTATTGAATATAAAAAAATATGTATATATAATGAAAATAAATAAATGAGTAGATATTTGTAATCATCGTAAGAGCTGAAAGAAAGCTTGAAAATAAAAAGAGCATTTGTTTCCAGCCCCTTTTTAATTTGGAAATGTCACTTGAAATTTCAATTCCTACATTTCACGGTGTTCCATATAGTTTATAAAGATTGAAGTAAATGCAAAAACTTGATCACGTCAATACTCAGAAAGCAAATACATGAATGGATTGGTAACGCATTGTGTGACAGGGTTGCACGTGTGTGACCGACGACGCAAGAACCGAACTTGATCACTTACATAACAATAAATTATGCGCTCTGCTTACCTCTTTTTGAGGATGAATTTCTTGATTTATGTTCTTTGTATCATGTGAAGAAGTTGTACGTATATCGATGAGCACGCGGAACTAATACGAGCACTTATAACTTGTAGCTTCAGATTTGCGACTGTGCTGTAATACTGTGCTGAGAGTTTTTAACATTACTCCCATTAAAATTATGAGGATTGAAAACTATTTATAAATTTGAAAAGGTATTTTTTACGTGATACAAGTTAGAGCTCGACTATGATCCCACCTTTTTATAAGTGGCGATGTAAAAGCTGATTTAGTAAAATTCTAATTGTTCATCGTAACTATGTCCAGATTTAATCGTAATTTTCCTGAACAGAATTACATAACTATTGATTAAGGTATATATACACGAATTGCTTTTATTTTAGTATACAATTTTGGAAATGTTGCGTAGTTCGATAGAATGCACATAGTGTGACAGTGCGATTGTCCCACCACTTCAGTTTGGAGTAACGCTATAAAAAATCCACCCGCGCTTCGTCACGCTGGGATCTCTATTTTGATAGTGAATTCGGTTAACCGCCGTCCATTGTCACAATGCCGTTTGATTATTGATTTTTACGCCAAACATTACCTTTTGGAATATTCTATTCGTCACAATTAAAGTTCTTTATAACGCAGTGTATTTAATTCACCACGCACAAAAGGATGAAGGAACTCTGTGTCATTAATAAAGCAGAAATTGTTGCAAGTGTGTATTCACATCAAATTTTGCTTTGGTTCCTTTTCTGGATAGACGGCAAGTCATTCGCGTGTTCAAAAAATTATTATAAGAAATCATTCAATCAAATTTATATTGATTATTAATAGTTTGTTGTAAAGACTGAAACTTATATTCTCAGCTGTGATATATTAAAGTATGTACTACATATAAGAATGGCTTCCCAGACATATAAAAACCCTGTGTGATTTGAAAACTCCTGAAAGAAAGATAAAGAAATATTTTCTCTGAGTACACACACATAAAGGAAAATTTCTTAGTAAAAAAAAATTATAAATTATACATCTAAATTTGTATATAAAATGTTAATAAAATATTTAAAAACACAAGCTTTAAATATAGAGCCCTAATACGAAGAAACACACAAATTTTTCATAACTGTATTGTTCTCCGTTGAGGAGTTCTCTTATCTGGAGCCAATTCTGAGCATAGCAGCAGATCATACTTATCATAAAAATGTGTTGTCATCGGAACTAAAGCAGTATGCAAAATTTCAGCTCCGTAGTGTAAGAAGGAAGTGAGTCTAATTAAGCTTGTAAGATTTGAGCCGAACATTTAACAAACAAACATATGAATATACAAACATATACTGCAAGTTAAATTAAAGCTTGTAAATACTTCATTAAGGCAGTCAATTAAATTATGAGAATACTAAATAATACTAAAAAATTTTGGACTCAATTTTTTTTCTGTAGCTAGGTACAAGTTTATTAAAGAGAAAGATTAGAAGAATAGACATTCGCGCCAAGTTGCTTACTGATCCTATAATCCTGCAAGTATCACTACTTCGTTTTCCTAAACTACGCCACAGACAATACAGCATTGGTCACTCAAATTGTATATATTCTTTTTGTATCTGTTGCCGAAAGACATCTCAAAAGAGTTTGTTTGTGTCCGTTTTGCATCAGTTGTTTGATCAAACACGGCGGCTACTGGTTTTGTTTGCGTTTAATCCGTTTGTAATGTCCATTCTGTAATGTTTTTATAAACGGAACAAAGTGTTTGGCCGCCCTTGTAATATTGCAGTTTTCTTTACTCTTCAACGATTACAGCCGAATGGTTTTTTCGCGTGTTTTTGGTTCATTGTTAAGTTCTATTTGTTATATTTGTTTATCATTGTATTTTTAGAATACTGAAGAAGGGTCAACGTTTACATTGAATAGTCGATTTTAAATCGATTACTTTTTAAAATTTATTAGTTAATAATAGTTAAACAGTTAAAATTGTTGAGTAAATTTATTGAATAGTTATAGATGGACTCCAGTCTTCTTTCGCAAGGTTACAGATTTTAATCTACCTCGTCAAATTTCAGGGTTATTTCAGAGGGAAATTTCAGAAAAGCAGGTTTCCTCACAGTGTTTTCCTTCACCCCATTTTGTAATTTTATTTTAAAAATAAGAGGTTCAGAACTCGAACTTAGGTCCTAATAGTTCGGGAGAAAAATGTCCGAAAAATCCTAATTTTTCTACTTACTCACCTACTTATTCTCTTATTTCTCTCTCTCTCTATTCTCGACTATATTGTGACTGGAGATATTGTGTTGTAATATCTACGATACACAACCCAGAATGCTTCTTAGAAACGGGTGAAATCCGAATAATGGAGTCACCTGAGCTTCGCCCTGTTTTGCCAAAATCAGATTATAATTAAAAAGAACTCGTAGAAACGTTTCTTTCATCAATGAAACTCTATCTTCACGAAATTAGATCCGGGCCTACCTTAAATAACCGAGAGCGAATTTCAGCAAATTTGTTTTTATGAAAATATCTATGTACATTTATAGATACTTACAGGTGCTTCTAATCAAGTATATTGTTGACATGTAGACTGCAAATAATAGATTCAAATTAATCTGTGGTAGCTACAACTACAACAGTATGGGTTATACCTGCTTCATTTATTAATTCTATCAGTACTATCAGCTATTGCTAAATTCAGCTCAAAAGTTTATAAAGATTAATTTATGAGAAAACTTTTAATAACCGCCGATGCGCAACTATTTCAGCGAAAATTGCAATTTGTGAGTAGAAACCCATGTGGAATATAGTAAAAACACAAAGTCTAAGAATTGATTTATCAAAATTTTACTTTCGGCTAAAATGCATTTCAAGGTTACATTTTTAGGGATCAGTTTAATTTTTTTTAGATATTCCTACACTCTTATCCCTTCCCTGGGTCAGAAGGTACTAGCTACCTCCAAAACTACCAGCATAATATCAGGTATATAATATAAACCTTACATACACTTTAACGGCGTCACCGTAATCTAACTAGGTACCGGTATACAAAAAGGTGCACGTAAGATGTCTAAAGGGCATTTTTTGTTAAAGAGTTCAGTTATAAGCAGTCAATAACGGATTGCAACTCGATCACTCCAACACCTTGTTCAATGTGGGTTACTGGTACTATTGCAGATTCTATTTTTAACTTTTTACTCCAATTGCCAAAAAAATGAACGGGTGTTGCGCTGAAAGACGACACCATCCGGTGCTTTAGTGTTAACTCAATTGACAATATAGAATGAATTTTGATGTATTTACATTTTTATTACTGCTAGTTTTGTATTTTTTAAACTAAACTATAGTTAGGAAATATCGTCCCTTAATTACACAGCAAGTCGAAAATGGTTACTTCATAAGCACGTAAGTCGAAAATGATCACTTTATAAGCACGTAAGTCGAAAATGGTTACTTTATAAGCACGTAAGTCGAAAATGGTCACTTTATAAGCACGTAAATCGAAAATGGTTACTTTATAAGCACTTCAGTCGAAAATGGTTACTTTATAAGCACGTAAGTCGAAAATGGTTACTTTATAAGCACTAAGTCGAAAATGGTTACTTTATAAGCACGTAAATATTAGTAAAATACTTATTGCCGACGGTTTTTTTTTGTAATTAGGCAAACAAGCAAACAGTTCATGAGATGTAGGTGATCACCGATCTTCATATTAAAATACCAGGTTGCAGTGTCGATAAAGCGTTGCGGTCAGATAGAAAGTTATAGACCTGCACGGAAAAGACAAAGTAAGAAGGGGATAGTATCTCATTGCATCAAAAAGGCAGAGCTCAAACAACCAAGCTGCTATCGACTAACAGGCAACAACATACCGCTTTAGGACGAGTGACATAAGAATAATGGAAAAGGAGATTGACTAAAAAACAAAAAGAAAAAAGTGGAGAAGATTTTCGGTGGTTAGGACTTCTTGGAACCGAGTGGAATCTATGATGTTGGTATTTTGACTATCCCAGTGATAATATTAAAATGAGTTTTGCTGAGATTCTATTCCTGTAGTGTAAGACATAAACAAGGTTATTAAAAATATTTAAAAACACTTGCTGTTAACCGTCGGGGAGTTTCCTTGTCTGGAGACAATTCTGAACATAGTATCAGGTCATGCTTATCATAAGAATACTTTGTCATCATGACAGAAGGTTTATGTAAATTGCCAGTTTCGTAGTTTTGGAGGAAGTGGGTCTAATTAAGCTTGTAAGATTTGACCCGTAACAAACAAATATACTAACATACTTATATACAAACATACATATATCATCATCATCTCAACCCATCACGGCCCACTATTGAGCACGGGTCTATTCTCTGTATGAGAAGGTTAAGGCTGTCGAACACGCTGGCCAAGTGCGGATTGGCAGACTTCATACGCCTTTGAGTTTTTCAAACTCCCCGGCATGCAGGTTTACTCACGATGTTTTCCTTCACCGTTATAGCGAGTGATATTTAATTACTTAAAACGCACATAACTCCGAAAAGTCAGTAGTACGTGCCCTGGGATTCAAAGCCGGACCCATCGAGTAGAAGGTCGAATTCTTAACCACTAGGCTATCACAAACACTGCCAGTTAAATAAAAGCTTATAAAGATTAAAAACGTTCAAACGATGGTTAAAAGCACAGCTTATACATATGTAGATAAGGGCTACTGGTGGATAAACGTTTATATAGGAATGAAGAACACCTGAAAATACACGTGTCGAATACATAACCTCCTCTTTAATGTCTGTTAAAAATGTACCATATCCATTTTCGCATAGTTAAGTATTAGTTAAGGCTGATTTCTTTGTGTTAAGTACAGTCATGTACATTGTGTGCTAGAGAGTTACTTTCAGCATTTCCTCTGCTAACTGAATTTATTTACACCTAATCTAATTACTAATGTCTAAATCTAATCTATCTAATTACTAGTGTTAAACTAAGTAATGTTTTTGTCCTAAAATATTCGACATTTATTCCACAGTTACGTCATGACGTCACCAAGTTAAAACGCATCTACAAATAGCTACAAAATGGAAGTGAAAAGGCGACCTTGAACTATCAAAATCAATAGAACGAGAGCCACAAGTGCACTATTATGGCATCAGCTGATGGCGGTAAAGAGTTCAATGCACTCTGTATTCTCGTGGGTCCGTACAGAAAAACTGCATCAATACAAAAAGCGTGACCATTGTGAAAAAATTCAACCCTTTGCATCGTCCCTAGCAGGTACCCCTGTACACACAACCCTTTAAAACTGCTTATAAAAAACACTCAGGGAGACGAAAGGGTAAAAAAGGGTTAATATTACGCATGCGCCGCGCGGGATCACTGCCCTCGTTTTTCATTTAAAAATTTGACTATTCCAAATTTTATTTTGAAACGGTTAATCAATTTTATGGTTACTGTATTATAGATCTTAAAATTATGTTTTTTAAATAGTGTATTTTTTTACTATGCTTAAGGCTTCTTTTCAGACAAATCTTGTAAGCTTAGTTAAAAAGTCTTCCACTTTTTCACCTCCACTTTCCACCTCCACTTTCTACCTCCACTTTCCACCTGAGAGCTGAAATTTTGCTTATACTTTTAGTTAAAATTACAATAAATTTCTTCCTGACAACAGTACCTAGTATTCAACAGTGAACAGCATAGTATCAATTATGTAATCCCTTTACACAGTACTTGATAACAAAGTCTTAGTTTTTCAACTATCAATTTACTATTTCCTAAACAAAAAATATCAGAAAAGTACTAAATAAATTTTTTATTTACATTCCTAATAGCCAGGTATCTTTCTATCTATGTTAGTAATTCATAATATTGATAGTGTATATTATAATATAGATGAATCCGTAAAGAAACTCGTCATACAACTATACTTCTTTTGATTTCATAAAAGAAGTATATTTTCTTTTATTCAAGTGTGGTCAAGTAAAGTTTCATTTGACAATAGAAGAATCATAACCACAGAATAGACAAGTTGTTGCGCCGTTTTATTGCTTCAGGCAATATCAATATATCATTACTACTACATTTTCTTCTTTTCTTTCGTTGTAAGGCATTTTTATAAGGATTTTTCCCAGAATAACAAGACCGACTGTCTTTTACCGAGTCCATAAAATTACCGACGTGTTTTTAAACTTATGTCGCTCAGAACAATATTTTAAATGCCAACGGGTCTTCAAGATATTTTTTCTTTCGAAAAAGTATATAAAAACGAGGAATAGTGATAGCGACTGTATATAGGCATTCGTGTGATGAACATTGTGCAATACCTGTAACTACAATATACTTGTTAAACGAATTGGATTCTACCCGAGTTCCTTAATAACGATTTTTTAATCGATGTTCGATGCATCGACATGAACTAAATATTTCCACAAATGAGTTAGAAAATCTCATTCATTATACAAAGGGAAGAATTTTAAAATAGTTATAAAAATTATCATATTCCCTAAAAACAGCCAAATAACAATGTCTGCGACAAACGTACCTAACGTGATAATAATACAAGCTCCCGTACAAAAACATGAACAAAGCTACCAAATAACGGAGTGAAACTATAATTAAGAAAGATAAATATCGTTTATTACTGTTAGAAAAGTCGATTAGAAAAAACCTACCCCTTTCACCCCACAATTTGTAACCCGTACGGTGGGCGCCGGCCGCGGCGCTCGACACGCATAAAAACCTAGCTCTGAACTTAATATGGAGTAGGCTTCTGTGTTTCATACATACTGTGGGTAGGATTGATCAGGCTCTAAAATCAAAATTGGATGATTATTTAAATGTTAGAAATGCTCGGACGTGAGATTGATGTACTACCGGATGTACATATACGTAGTACTGTCATATCTGTAAGGTAAGTACGGTAAGTAGAAGAAAGGAGAGTTACTTTCCGATTCTTCTTAAACTACTCACCATCGGGATTAGCTGATTGCATTATTTTGATTTTTAAGAAGGTAAAGAGGTAATACTAATTGAGTATGGTTGGGAAAATATGCCTTTATATGTTAATTTTCCTGCTGTTTTTCCGCTGGGTATCTGTACATCTGATCGGGGGGCACCTTGTGCCTGATCTCATCTGACTGGATGTCGTAGAGAAATAGCGAGCATAGACCGCTGTTTGATGTTAAGCTCAAGTGTGAATCAGCTCAAATATTTTCTGGAGTTTTAGCAGCAAATGTCATGATGATCAATGTGTCTGCTGGAAAGCACCTTCTGAGGACCTTCGTGCTTCGACATCAAGCGATTGTTACTGTTCGTTGTCGTTAGATAGCAGTCTTTGGGCCATGTCGAGTCATAAACACTTCCGACACTTGCATTTCCACTAATCCACTTTGATTTAAAGTGGTGGAGTGTCCTATGCCTTCGCCATTGACATGCCGGTTGGTCTAGTGGTTACTGAACCTGATTGCTACACTGAAGGTTGTGGGTCCGATTCCCATCCAGGTCAAACTTTTCTGTGATTATTAGGAATGTTTTTTCTGTGTGTCTGGGTGAAATATCTATATAAGTAGGTATTTAAAAATATATATGTATGTTTATTAGTTGTCTGATCAACATAGTATAAGCTTACGCTTAGTTTGGAGTCAGATGGCCGTGCTTGTGTTGTCCAGAGATATGTATTGTGAATCCGTAATTTTACTGGAATACTAATGGATTAAAGTTAATATAAAGCTGACTCCATACCCTCGCATCCCTAAGGAAAAAATGTTACAGTTACATAACGCTTTTCCATAATAATAGAATCATTATCGAAAACAGAAGAGCGGGCAGCTGATTTATTGGACGATAATGGTCGCTGTCATAAATAGTTTTTTGTATCTTTTTTTTAAATTCGGGTGTGCACACCCGGCCTTACAGTTTTTTTTAATTAGTAAAGCATTTTATGATAATGCTCGTATGCATACGCGACTACGTAATGGGCTTTTGTAAATTAGAAATGTAATAATACCGTCATGGGTATGACTTCCCACGGTTTGGATCGAAAAATAACGGATCGTGGGAAACCCTCTTTATAAATTCGTCAATATATCTATGTAGGTATGTGTAAAAAATAATTATTTACATGGAGGTACTAAAGTGAGCTGTTTTGAACCTATAGTTTTCGAAAAATTACATGAATGACATAGTATTACGTATAAATGCCGAAAAATATAACTTGTCCGTCCCCTTTGTCCCCTTTCATGGACCTTCGTGCCCGCTCCAGAAATTACAAATATAACTATTTATTAAATAATTAATAAATTTAACTGGCCTCATCACTATAAGGAGAGACCTGTGCTCAGCAGTGGGCCATCGATGGATTAAAGCCAACTGGCAAGTTGTCGTCATTACGTTGGTCAGCTGCTTTAGACAATCGTGGCCGATGCTACAAACTGGAAATATATGACAACGATATACTGGGACTACTTACTACGATATACCATATAAAGCCCTCTCATAGCGCAGCACTATAATAGTGAAAAAGAGTAGGTATGAACAAGAGTAGGTATTACAATTTTGAAAGCACAAATCAAAATGTAAGTGATGTAATGAATGTAGGTAGAAAAAGATTCACTTTATCCCAACGACGGCCCACTATTGACCATGAGCAAACCTCACTACGCTACCCTATTGCGGATTGGTGAACGGACTAGAGGCAATTCATGGCCCGTGTTTGTACCTCCCGGAGGCCTCCGAGATGGCATGGCAATTGCCATCTGCATAATATCGGAAGCGACGTCTTCACCTAACCCCCAAAGTACGGAAGTACTTATAACATTGTTGCTTCTAGCCGTCCTTATATCCAGCCGACAATCTGACCGTCTACCAACCGTTGCTTAACTTGGCTAATCACCTACAATCGACAAGACGCCTTGCGATAAGCGCTTCGAAGCTTACTAACTTGCTTAACTGACATTTACAAAAACCTAAAGATTAATGTAACATTTCCTACGGGTTAGAGGACATCTACGTTTGTAAAAGAGCAGTGGATAATATACATTTGTAATGATTTAATAAATTATTTTTTGTATATAAATTTATTAATAAGTATATTACATTTCTTTCGCTATATTACGTGCAGATAACCTATGTACCTACAGATATCTAGTGAGTACATATGATTTAGTTAATAACTAATTAGTTATTAAGTACTTACGTCGGTACGTATTTATGAATTGATTAAGCTAAGTGTAGCTTACTTAATAACAATGCTTTGCAATTAAATCACTATCAAATATATAAAAAATAATATAGTTTGTCTAATAGTATAAAAAAAAAATCTACTTAATTTTATATTAACTTCGGATAAACAATTAATTCAACAATACATTCAAAAAACCAATAATGTCAAATGCACGTGTTGGACTACCTCGACTTTACAAAATTGAATTAATCAAGGATTACCTCGCAGTCGTAAATAATGTCGATGACGCGCGTTTAGTTTCGCGCGTGTTAGTCTCAGAGTAACACGCCGGCACGCATCATAAACCGTCATACGCGTCATATAATACTCCAACTGCTTAAAACGACTTAAAAATTCAGCGATTCCCCGTTGAAAAAAAGAGTTAATATTGATCGTAGATTTTTCGTCGTGGGGTGCAGCGGCCGGCTGAGTCACCCCACGGTTTTTACTCACCCTAAGTTATATTTTTTGTAAAGCCCCCCTCTCTCCCCCACCCCGCTTTAAAGGATGAGTAGTCTCTATGGAAACGACTCGATCTAATTTATAGGCAGGAGAAAATACGGATTGCTTAATTAAGAATTTAAAATGTATCTACGGAGTAATTAATTAGAAATTTCGAGTTCGCAAATACTATACTAAAATGAATGTTTATTTTTCTTATAACAACGGATTTTAATTAGTCTGAGTACTTAATTAAATGTACTTTACTCCTACAATTATACTTTATTTAGTTTCAATAGTTGAAAAATCAAGTTTAATGTTTATTTCATGCATATTAATTACATTACTAATTTCAACATTTTCAACTTACAAAAATCCGTAAAGAACTAACAATATTAAAAGTACAGTGAAAGTAAAACTATAATTTGTACAAAAAGCATTATTAGTAGGATGACGTATGACGCTACAGGGCGACGGTTTATGAATACGCAAGGGTTGTTTTACTGTAGGAAAGGAACGAGGGCACGCGCGGGTTAAAAAACTGTGGGTCACGGCCAGCCCGTCAGTTGGCGGGTTTTTGTGGCACGGAACGCGCGTACTGAGCAGGCGCCGGCGCAGGTGAGACTTTTATTAGCATATAAAAAAGTAAACTTTTAATCTTCGAATCAGTCAGATCGATGGAAAGAACAACTCTGTGGTGTTATTTTGAATTAAGAACTGTATCCCATATGTTTTTAATGATGGATCGACTAATATATCAAGTATCAAGCCACTCCTGACTGGAACAAAATATAATTGAAACGACACAAATTATGAACTTTCACTATTATGCCGTAACAATTATTTTAATTGTTACTGTTAAAGATGTAATATTAAAAAGAAATAGTCGTTAAATAATGAGATCCATAAACAATTTTATTTTTTCAATATAACTTTTGATATTATTCTAATTATTTTCGTTCTTTTAAATAATTCTCATAAATTCTAAACAGAGAAGTATGTATTTGCCGCTCGCAGAGTCGTTAAATGGTTACACTAAGTAGCTTCTTAGTAGTCGTTTAAGGATCCATTAACGAGTGTTGTAGTAAGTTATGTAACAAATGAGCATTTCGCATTTATTACTGTTCTACTTGCAACACATGAGATTCGCGTACGAAGAGATTTTCAAAATAACATTAGCAAAGGATTATGTTATTTTTCGTATCTAATCCCAACGTACTGCCAAGTGCGTTCAATATGCAAACCCTAAAGTATTTCTCATCATTAACGAGCATACGTTAGAATTGTAAATAATAGAAAAGAAAAACGTAATTTTATAATTAATGAAATGGTTCTTTACCAGGTTATAAAATAGCAAGCATACCAGAAGTACACATATGTATATTAAATAAATAATAAATATTTTTGGACAATTCACACACGGCCATCTGATCCCAAATTAAGCGTTAGCTTGTGCTATGGTGATCAGATAACTGATAAACATACATATA
>DWJZ01003197.1:0-17586 GCA_018249125.1 Asbolis capucinus
GCGTGAGAGGAGGGGGGGGGAGAGGTGGGGGGGTGAGAGGAGGAGGGTGAGAGGACGGGGATTGATGGGGGGTGAGGGAGGTGTGCAGTGTAGATGTAGTCGCGTAAATAAACTAGTAAAAAACAATAACAAAGCATTGATGATACTCCTTGACACTTACATCGGCTGGATTCAAAAGAATCAGGACCGATCAGAGTGGCGCAAATTGGGAGAGCGTTTGTCCAACAGTGTAATGGCTAATGCAGGGGTGAGAAACCTGCGGCCCAGGGCCCTCATGCAGCCCAGCATTATTGAATTAGGTTTTTTATGCTTAGAAGGTCTAACACTGTGTCAAAACATAAAATAATACAACTTAAAAAACCATAATGATACAAAAATTGAGCAAATATTTGAAAATTGTACCTAATAACTCTAAAACGTGAAGAAGATTTAACTAGGTATAAACGAAGCTAATGTAGCAAAAATCAAATTTAAAATTGGCCTTTTAATTCAAAAGGTTGCTCACCCCTGGGCTAATGGATTGACTCCTGGTATTGCCCAAGTTTGATCCAGTGATTACTTTGTTTAGCCTATAAATATAGTATCTTTAATGCTTCAAGTAAAAAATCCTATGTACTTAATATATTTTCCGTTCCTAATATAACAACTATCGTTTCACAGAGTTTCTATACAAGTATCGAATAATACACCTATTCAAGAAAATTCTTAAACTAGGCTACGGTACAGGGTGTTCACTGAAAAGCGCAATAGTCTACATCGCAAACTTGGCCGGGTGACGTTTTGGCAGCACCCTTTATTTGCCCCACCTACATACCTAATACACATTCGTCTCAGTTTGTTCATGCAAAGAAACTGAGAGACATCTTTAGTTCTTCATTTGAAACAGTAGGAACATGTGACCGACTTTAGAGTTATTTTGAGTTTTTGAAGGTAGGAATAAAAAAATGGTTTATTCCTTTTTATTACTTTTATGTATTTTCTATGCCCAGCTTTATCTAAATGCGTCCAGTGGTTTTCGCGTGAAGCTCGGACAGAGAGACAATAAGGAGGTTCTTTCGCCGATTCTTCTCCATCTTAAGTGTTTCCATGTTAAATTCTTGCTTGTAAAAAACGTTTTTCATTGATCAGATACATTGAACATTTACGTTACATTTTTGGACCGTATTGGGGCGACCAAGCGTAATCGTAGGCGGAGCAGGTTTTCGTCAGATGCGACATAAGTCAGTTACTTTGTGGTAGTGCTCCATGTATCACTATTATTATTCAGCAGTAAATGTTTGGTTTGAACGATGATCTCTAAATTAAGAGGTCCTGGGTTCAAATATTGGGCGCCCCTAAATTTAAAAATTATGTGGGTATTGCAAGCTAATTATTACTTGCTTTGGTGAAGGAAAAAATGGTGAGAAAACCTGCACTCCTGACAGTTCTCCATAAGTACTCGAAGGTGGACTGGTGGACTATGGTCTGGACCCTTCACATTTTGAGAGGAGAGCCGAGCCCAGTAGTGGGACAGTTATGGGTTGAAAGGATGCTGACGATAATGAATGTTGGGTTCTACAAACACAGTATATTTGTAGAACCCAACAATTTCGATTAAAATAGTCAGTTGGAATTTTTTGGGTCATAGAAACGATTAATCATGGTTTCATTTTCATAGAAATAAGGTTTTGTATAGTGTTAAAGAAAAGGGTGATGCTCCATTCGCATTTTTGCATAACATAAACAGTTTAACCAATTAATTTACTGAAATTGACACCAGATGGCATTTTAACAATACTCTATATACCCATTAACCTGTTCAGTGGAAATAATTCGTCAAACCTCATCGGGAAGCCTAAAAATCTCTGACACGTGGGTTAGGCCCGAAACCCTCCACTGATGATACAGGAGCAGTGATAAAGTATGCCCTAGCTCTTCTTAGTAAGGAAGAGAGAACCGTGCTCACCAGGAAACGAGTAATGACTTCAACCCAAACTGGTAGAACCTAATAAGCTTCGATCAAGAACAAGATGTCCCCTCCCTTAAAAATTTCATACAAAATACTGTCTGCACGAATATACACTAATACTTTACCGTTGAATTACCAACCAATTAAGAAAACATATAAAACACATATTGTAATTTCGACCTAATTAGACCCATTGGGCCTTGGCAGTTGTAATAAATAATTTGAATACACACTGCGACAAAGTGGAACGTGTTTACGTGTTGGCTGTTTGAAACAAACTAATCAAAATACCAGCCCATTTTTTAAGTGAGCTGGTGTGTATCAAGACACGTTTTTGTCCCAGATCAAAATCTAGTTGTATTACTAATCGAAGCTAAGAAGATATCAAAATAAGTTTACCGTTTTTCATATTTTCGATACAATTCACTCTTGCCGTTAAGCAAGTTTCGTTTTAATTTGAAGGGTGAATTGTTAAGGACACTTACAAATGAGGCCTTCTACCTCAGCCCTTCTGTAGGGCATTGACTGCGATGCTTGAGTTACTCAGGTGAAAATACCGTATGTAGGTATATTTTATTATGGAGTTTTCTTCATATTTAATGTGATGTCGTTACCCTTCCGAGTCCAAAACTCTTTATGAGAATTCAGTGTGTGTAATCTGATATTATATTGTGTTTCTGAAAATGTATAATGTAATACTTGAGTCGATTAAAAATCATAATAAATTAGTTTAGGAATTCAAATAAATATACTAATATTGTGAAAGTGTGTTTGTCTATCACGTCGAAACGGAGTGTAGAGGGGGTCGTCTGGGGTGGTATGGGTTACTTTTTATTAATATTACTACTCAGGCGGAGTCGCGGGCTGGCTCTAATATGATGGAAAATAAATAAAATAGTTTTTTACATATTAAAAGTTAATGCTACAATCGCACCTGGGAAGCGATGGAGACCACGTCTTGGAAAAAGGAACACAGGGCGCCCCATGACCAGGTGCACTGATGGCCTGCAGAAGACAGCTGGTATCCGACAGGCTCAGGATCGGTCGGAGTGGCGCAAATTAGACCAGTTGGACTGATGGTCTGAAGAAGACAGCTGGTATCCGCTGGATTCAGAAGGCTCAGGACGGGTCAGAGTGGCGCAAATTAGGAAAGGCCTACGTAAAACAGTGGACAACTAAAGGCTGATGGATGGATGGATGGAAGCGGCGATGTACTCGAAGATGATGAAGTACATTAACTTAGAAGCCTCTTGTCTTGAAGACACCTACATTGTACTCGACTAGAAATACAGATGCATTTCTGTTGCAATCCTTTGCAGAACGCGATACAAAAGACGAGGATATAATGTAAGTAATAATAACAAACATTTTGCAGCAGAAAACAGAAACTTGTCCGTTTCATTGAACTAATCTTGTCAAGTCATGCCTTCGTAAATACTTAGTCCATAAGCTTATTACACTCAACACACAGGATGTATAGGTCTAACTGTTTCTAGACGTGACATAAATACTTCTTTGAGTGCATTAACCGCTTTGGTGTAAGGATGGAAGGGACTTCATTCATGGTTTCTCATTCTCTGCTCGTCCAACCTGCTGAGCAGCGGACTAGGTTGTGGTGCCAGGTCTCTCCTTTTGATTTCCAGTTGTTTACGAAGGTTTTATAAGTAACTTTAATTTATGAAGGTTGTATGGTTTTTATGTAATGTTTGTATGCAAATCGTATTTATTTTGTTTTTATATGTGCTGGATTGAAGCTATCCACTGATGGCCTACTTTTGAGCATCTCCTCGCGACTGAGAAAGTCTTATTTCTTTGCTGTCGTGGGGGAATTCTTCAAAATATATCCGAGTCAAAATATTTTGAATGATCTGGGATTTCTACCCACTAAAACTCCTAGGGGCAGTCGTCCCGGGCCTAAAGGCACTCTCCAAAAAACCGCATACATCACCAAGGTTTGAACCTAGGACCCTTGAATTGACAATCCACTCCTCTCTGGCCAGGCTACGATTGCTATGATTGGGCTTACTTAGGGTATTCTCCACGGCTCTAGAGCTCACATAGGTAACGTCATTTGTACTCGACATGATTAAAGTGCCAAGGTCCATTATTGATTTACACTTAGATGTATTTAAGAAGCATATTAAATCACGATTAGTAAAGAATGGGTATTATAGTGTCAATGAATATATTAATGACAAGGATGCCTGGTCAATGCCTGGCAATTGTCATCTGCGACTGGTTCCATTCAAGCTTGATTCTAAATGTTTTGTAATTAGTAGCAATTTGGCATTGTTTTCAAAAGATGTGCTGAGGAGTTTCTTTTGCCATTTCTTCTCTTTACTATGGCACCTTTCCGAAATGTTGGTAGATTCCAAAAATATGACATTGATAAGTGTTTGGAAAAGACCTTCATGAAATAAATGATTTCTGACTTTGACTTTTGATTAGAGCTCTAAGAATAATTAAATATTAAATTAACTCTACTTCGCTTTTTTGATGTTCCATTTAATGTTGACAGATGATGGCAAATCTAGTTTTGGAAGAAGGATCATTGATTCAAATTGAAAGTGTGTCATTGCCTGTAGCAACATTCTCAAAATTCCAACCCCTGTCTGAAGATTTCTTGGACATCTCAAATCCTAAAGCAGGCAAGTGAAATATCAGTTCAAATTATGTCATAACAGATCCTTTTTTAAAACAGTATTAATCATTTTATTCACTAAACCCGAATTTCATCATCTCTAACCTCAATCCATTAAAGACACACAGCTGAGCAAGTATTTCTGCTGCTAGCTAGGGGCACAGAATACACATCACCATATTATGTTGTGGTGTGGGGTTTAGTGGTCAATAGTGTTTCTTGGAAGGCCTCAAACAAGAGTTCACTCATGTTTTTATATGAAATCATTGAACATTTTTTTTTATACTAGCGTCATCAATTTTCCCAAATTTCTTCATCTTTAATATACATAATATTTCAAATGCTCTTACAGTATTGGAGAACTGCCTAAGAAACTTTTCGTGTCTTACAACCGGGGATGTGATTGCTATCAAATACAACTCAAAGGTATATGAGCTGTGTGTTCTGGAAACCAAGCCAGGGAGTGCTGTCATAATTATTGAATGTGACATGAATGTACGTATATTTTTGCGGTATGATAAAATACTTTCTTATACAAATACACTATGTAGTAAGAAACTATTAAGTATTTTTAAAAAATTAATAATAATTTAAGATCATGCACAAACACCAAATTATACCAAAATATGTAGTACATTTTTATGTACCTGACTAGCTGACCGAGTAAACGTTGGTCTGCCAAAGAAATTATTTCTATTGGATATCTCTCGCATAGCGTGGTATGAAATATTTATGACGGCCTATTCTCTTTGTTACGAAATACACATAAAAGTCAGCTGAGTTGTTCCCGAGATAAATTACCGACAAGGGTTAAAAGTTATTAAACTCGTATAATGTACATGGTAGCAAATTTAGGGTTGTAATATTTTTTAATGCCACATCATAGAAAAATAAAAAATTCAGCATTATTTGACAGTATGTAGTATCGCACGTACCCTACATTTTTTAATCTTTTCCTATTTCAACTGTAGCATTGTTAAGGTTTTTGTATGTTATTATAACATTTCAGGTTGATTTTGCCCCACCAGTTGGATATAAAGAAGAAGGTTATGCAGCCAAGGGGGGAGAGAGTAATACCGGTGAGAGTGGAATGGAAGAAGACCCAGCAGCCATGATGCCGGAGAGCAGTGGATTTATAGCGTTCAGCGGAGAGGGCAATAGGTTGGATGGCAAGAAGAAAAAGCTTACCAGCGAGAGTGACTCAGAGCCACAAGCCACTCCATCAAGACAAGTATTCTCAATAATTATTACCCTTATTGAATAAGTACCCTATAAGTAGTGCTATAAATTATTTTTATGCTGTAACCGGGCAAACAAGTGCATAGGTCTCCTGATTGTACTGCCCATACACGCATGGAACACCAGGTAGGGATGTCACACCAGCCAAGAAGAACGTGATAAACTCGCTCATTCAGATATCGGCAGGAAAAATGTAGAAAAAAAGCGCTATTGTCGTAACCAAGGTCAAATATCGCACCAACGACAATAACATAGCCCTTCAAGGCGGGTAATTGAAAAATAATGGATTGGAGGTTGACTAAAAGATCAAAGAAGAAGGGGGCTGGATCTATTTGATAATTAATTTCTACATTGTGCTTCTCTCCCCAGTCATGCCCCCTTGTTATAAATTTTTGGCCCGGTTCCTACTACACCATACCGGCAGATTTGCTGGAAACTGGCTTCTGGACAATAGTGTTCTCATTACACAGGGTCCCACAAGATTACCGGACAGTCTAGTAGTTTCTTCATTAGATTTTAGACCTTTTCATTCAATGGACAGCGCGATTGTTGTATTGTGGTGGTATCTTAATAAAAGGCGAAATAGAGTTAGAAGAAAACATTTTTCTTCGGGTTTATCCCGTAGCAGGTCTATCTTGGACAAGCGTAATTAAAATATCTGCGATTATATCCATTCCACACGTCTCTTTACAAAATGCGAAACACACAAGAGAGCATGTAAGGCGCTGTGCAGTGAAAAACGGTCGGTTTTAACAGTCGGTTAAAATGCCGGACTAGATATTTTTCCAGATCTGGCATAATGAGAACAGTTACATAGAAATTCGTAAGACACTGTCTCTTTCGGCAGTTTTGCCGGGTCGGTAAATCTTGCCGGTCCGGCGTAGTGGGAACCGGGCCTTTGTCTGGTTTAGATCTTCTTTACTCTTTGAATGATGATCATTAATTTAGACTTATTATCCAGCAACCAGCGCGCGTTAAATAAACTTAATCTATTAAATCTACCCTAATCTGTTAAATAATATCCTTTTTCTGACGCTGTTACTACACTATCCATAAAAATGATTTTTCTGATGGAACGGCAGCTTGACTTCTCAAATACCGTAGCTAACTCTTTAAATCAGTTTGTCTGGTCAGCTAGTTTAAATTCGAATTATCATCATCCCAAATTTATTTGGATGGGGAATTTTATTTCCTCGTCCAGAAGCTCACATAGGCCGTTTTCACATTTGCCGTTAACTCTCGCTCTTATTCATAAATTCTACTATATTATCATCTACACACTACCTATCTTTTCTTTTGCTATCCCCGTCCTTTGTATGGTAAAATTAGTTTTCATTAAAAGAAACACCAAAATTGTTGGCATGCCACTAAAATTCTTATGTAACAATAATTGCAGCAATTATTAAATAAACTGGTTACTTTTATTGCAGCCCTATGTCCGTGGCATTCCTGATTACGACTATGTGGTTGGTACTCTTCGCTTCATCAGAAACTCACGACCGGCTAGTGCGAAAGAGGACACGCCCCAACCAGAGTCGTTCCAAGCTTTTAAAGGCGAAGGTTTTACATTACGGACAGCTAAATCTAAAAACTGATAAAAACTTATAGATTTTTTTACAGTAGAAAGCTTTTAAAATATAGAAGACATTTTTATACACATAAAATATTGCATGATTGAATCCATTCCAAATTTGAGTGTTTATTTTTCTTTTTGTAAAGAAATGAAAGCAAGTTGTAATACATTGTCATAGAAACCAATTAAAGAAACCCAAAAATCCTGCCTTTTAGACTAGGACTATTGAAATCAAATTGAATAATACATATATTTAAGCTGTATACCAATATACATAGTTTCCACCTTAAAGCATAAATTCTTATTTCTTGTAAAAGAAAAAGTGTTCTGGCCAGTGAAACTCTGCGCATGATGCAAGGATATCTTTAGTGATTTTAGGTATATTGCATCATGAAACATACCGAGAAGTGAAAACAATAGACATTCACCGTTTATAGACAATTCATCTTATTTTTAAAGTTACCTGTGGTGATTAATTGGGTGATGATCCACAAAGAAGCTTATGGTATACCTTTTTGGAGTAATATCCCAAAACTTATCACCATATCAACTATGATCTATATGATAATATTATTTTCATGTGCATGAATGTAACTGAATTATTAAAATTTTATATGAAGCTGTCATTGAATGATCATAAATGTAAATAATATTCAATAATAAAAAATTAAGCATGTTGTATTATTACTGCTCTTTGATTTTATGAAAATTAGAGATGAACTGGATTACAGAATTTAAGAAATTGATACAAAATAATGAGGTCAATATTGAATAAAGACAAACTATCTTTTTTTTATAAAGGTGTTTTTTGCTGTTGTAGACATCAAAAAGTCCTCTTTTAACTTTGATTGGCAACAATCCAGCCTGTAAGACGGAATATTAGGTTAAGAAATAAGTAAATAATATAACTTACAAAAGAATTAAATTTATTAATGCACCTATAATACACTTTAATGTTTTGATGACTGCAGAAAATATTCACCTTACATAATAAACAAGCAATAATCTCTGTGGACCCAAAATACAAGTATCTCATATAATTAAATGCCAAGAATGTGTAAGTGATACAGAATAAACAAAAAATACTGAAAAAATCCTTAAAATTATACTTTTTTTCTTGGCTTAAATAATAATGACAAACATATTTGATTTTTATTTCATTTGGTACTTGATGCATTTTATTTTAGCCACAATATTTCAATTATATAGGTAATAGGACCTAGGTATTTATACAATCAGACTATTTTAGATTGGCAAAAACAGTAATATTATCATGACTTCCTAAATAAGCACAATAAGCTAGAAATGTCTTGTTTATAAAACTTAGAACACAAGTTGTTTTAAATAAGTTGTTGAAAGTTCAAAACCGTTTTAGAAATTCTTCTGAGCAAATTCTTGCCCGCGCGTTCACTGCTAATTTCATCTCACTTATTTCTTTATCAATTTCTTCCATGAAGTAAATGACAAAATCAACAAGCTTGTGCTTGTACATTTGTTCGGTGTGGAAGTTTGTAATCAGGAAACTGATATGATACCCGTCGACCGGTTTCCGTCGTAGTACGATAAAGTTTTCCGCTCGCATCATCATGAACCTCATGAATTTTTTACACAGGATCTTTTCAATCTCATCTGCTTGTTTAATCATAATGCTCACTCTTATAGAGTTAATGGATGACTCAATCAGTACTTTCTCGTTGGCATTCCGCGAAATAATCACCGGATTTAACAACAGCTCTTTGCTTGTGCCAACCTCTACCTCTGGTTTGTTATATCTTTCCACTACTTGAGATGAAAAATGTTCTAAACACATAGCTGATGTTAAGGTATGACGAACAGCAGTTAAATAAGGTTTTAATGTCGCCGACATTTTTGTGTTGAATTTACTTTAGAAAATAAATTATCACCTTTTCTTTTACCACACCTATTTGCGATAAGTATGACAGTGATAAATCATATCCACAATTTTCTATAATGACAATTGACAGATCCACAGAATTCGCATGACAAAGCTCAATTTGATAGATAAAAAAAGTGCTATGATAGAAGATCATATTGTAAGCTTAAATGATTGAGAAAACAATAAAATCTTTAAATCTTAATTATAGATAGTTAACTAAAGCATATTTTACAAATAATTGTTTCACTTGCGCTTCTTTCGAACTAAATTCAATCTTAATTGATCAGTTTCTAATATACAGAGTAATGATACTATGTAGTCTTTCATATGTAGAGAAAAGTATGTTTGTAAAAATATTATCGTCTGTGACATGAAAGGACATAAAAAAAAGAAAGACAGACATTAGCTGTAAAGACAGACAATAATGGCGGACGTTTTGTAAAGTGACGCAAGCGTAACGTTTTACGGCATGCGTTTATCTAATATTTCCATAGCAAAAGTTGGCTATCAATTAGTAACGTTATCAATAAACACATGACCAATTAGTCCAATAGTCATAATAATCACAAGTGATGGCGCGTGAGTTTGACCACCTTTTCAAACTGCTGATTATCGGTGACAGCGGTGAGTGGGCGAGGCCTATAATCGCAAGTGATGTTACAGCGTTCTAAAGTCTTTCCAATTCCGTAATGGATGCAATTTTGTCCGTGTTCCAGGTGTAGGTAAGAGCTGTCTTCTCCTGCGTTTTGCTGACAATACGTTCTCCGGTAGTTACATTACCACAATCGGTGTTGATTTCAAAATAAGAACTTTAACGATAAACGGTCAACAAGTGAAGCTTCAAATATGGGACACGGCAGGTCAGGAGAGGTTCAGAACTATTACCAGTACGTATTATAGAGGCACCCATGGAGTCATCGTCGTGTACGATGTCACCAACGGGGAGTCCTTTGCCAATGTGAAGAGATGGCTGCATGAGATTGAACAGAATTGCGATGTTGTTAACAAAGTTCTTGGTGAGTAAGATATTTCATGTGTTAATTTAAAGGATACATTTTTTAAATACAACAAAAAAATTGTTAAGTGATATGTTTTCCTTAAGGTCTGTTATTAATTCCTCAGTTGTTCCAACATAATTTACAGGAAGCTTCCTTGATAATAGCCCAAACTTTAGCATTTAATTTTTTTTTACTCATAACTAAATTTGATGTACAAGTATGGAACTTATTCTGACAAAGCAATTTACTAAAGCAAAAAATACTTGACTATACTTTTTTAAAATAGCTAAATAAAGTATTTTACGTATGTTGAGAATAATTAATGTTAAAATAGAATTGGCACTAATGATCTTTTGAAAGTTACAAGTAATAATTAAATAAAATAAGAAACCTTTAAAACCGGTTTAATTATAAAGACTTGAAATCTACCTGTTCAATCCAAAAATGTAGCAAATTTATTAAGTCTGGTCTGGTTTTGTATTAGGAAAGTCAAAAGTTACACAAATATTAGTATTATATTGATAAGCTGTGACTGTGTCTGGAAAAACTATAAATAAACCTTGTTGAGTCATTATAACAGTTGGGATGAATGTTTTTATAAAACAACAGTCTATAAAGAATGTAGAAAGAATAAATACCAAGTGCATGAATCCACTGAACTTAATTTCTGCCATGAACATTAAAACAATTGTAAACATATACATTTACATATGTGTAATTTGTAAGACAAACACAACTTAATCTATTTAGAGATTTCTACTAGACACATACCTGGAATTTGTTAATAAAAGTGGTTGTACAAATATCTTTCTTTGATGGTGGTATTGTAGAAAAACAAGTTTAATTATATATGAATTAATAAAATACATATTTATATCAAGCCATTTCATTGAATACAATCTGTGGCACTGTAATTTGATTGGTGTCATGTATAGTTGTAAATAATCACCTACCTTTAACTAAATAAAATATAAAAATATTGGCGTCATCCCCAGTCATTATCACTCACACAGAGATTGAAATTATATCTGAAAATTAAACAAAATCAAACTTTGTACAAAATTAAAAATTGATTATATAAATTGTCCATACTGAAGTTAAAGATAATATTCTGTTTACATTCTAGTTGGTAACAAGAATGACTGTCCTTCAAGAAAGGTGGTCATTACAGAAGATGCCCAGAGATTTGCTAACCAAATGAATATTACTCTATTTGAGACGAGCGCAAAGGAGAACATCAATGTTGAAGAAATGTTTCTTACTATAACAAAAATGGTGAGTATTTCCACTTTGTTTCACATGTTATTTTGATATGGTTAAGATAAAATTCTCAAGGCCTTACAACCATGTTTGAACTACTTATCCATTTGGGCTATATCAGGTTGAGAAGTCCATTCGAATAAAACATAGGACATTCTTGAGTTCCACATCCCAAACTTGAATTAATAAAATTCCAATTACGATATAGATTTCTTTAAGTCTTGAAATGGTTTTTACTAAGTTAGTATGATTTACCATTGACGATTTCATTTCTTATTCAACATCAAAAATATGTGTGTTGTCTGCAGTGTGTTAGTGATGTCCAATTGTCCTGCTGTTTCACATGTTAGGTGATATTTTTGTCATATCCTTTTAATACAAAATTCATTTAATATCTAATATTATATGGGTTTGGCTAGCCTTGGCCTATGGCTGGCCATGGTCCATTTATGGTCTTGGCTTAAAGTGTATATGTCTATGCCGATCCTGTAAGTATACATATAGTAATACGGACCGATTATTTTGAAAGTGGTGTCAGTCCATTTTTGAAAAAAATGAACTATCACGTAATTCAAGCTTAATTTAATGTATTTTGTTTATATATAACTAGTCTGTGTTTAATTTCTGAAAAAAATCTCATGTTTTGTTCAACTTAAAATCGGTCGGTAAATGAAATTGCATAATCATCGATTATGAAAGTGATTTACGTCCAATTGACAGAGGTAGGTGGCATAGCAAATCGACGCCGATCAGTGTTTTATTATTTTTCATTTATTTTATACTAGCTGTGTCCCGCGGTTTCGCCCGCGGATGATTTGCATTGTTTCCCCTCCGTGTTTCCACTACTCGTAAATTAAAAGATAGATATTAAAAAAATTGAGAAATGTATTAGAAAATGTACAGAGCGTAACCTGTGAGAAGAAAATAAATACGACAAGGCTGTATGACT
The DNA here is from genome assembly GCA_018249125.1 of Asbolis capucinus. Taxonomy (NCBI): domain Eukaryota; kingdom Metazoa; phylum Arthropoda; class Insecta; order Lepidoptera; family Hesperiidae; genus Asbolis; species Asbolis capucinus. The sequence goes on from DWJZ01003197.1 coordinate 12,506, forward strand.
CCGTATCTTTACCCGTATTTTGGCGAATTGAAAGAACAACAAAAACAACAGTAGCGCCATCTTTTTGCAGAAAAATCCGCAATCTTATTACGATTTTTCTAATTTTATATTATTTAGGAGTTGAATTTTTAAATAAAATGTAGTCTATGTACTATTCCAATTCAAACTCTAGCTGTGTATTAAATTTGAAACCAATCTATTACGTTCTTTCGGCGATACATTTTACCCGAAAAAAAAACGTAGAAACTTTCAGACTTACAACATTTATAGGATATCGTGTGATGTTACGGGTCAAGAGGTGCTAATTGAGGTTAGCAAAATTATATTAAAGTGAAGTATATTTTAAGCGATATTTGATTTTTCAAAATCGAAATTAAATGATGTTTACAATTGTCTAATTTTGAAAATGGTGTAAGTCCATTGACAGCACATGAATATGTGTTATCGTAGTCTAATTAGCCAAATGTATATAAACAAATTAAATGTTGATAAAACAAATGCAACAACGCCGGACCTCATATGATTTGCCTCTATTTTTAAATCAACAAATATAGTAAGTAACCTTTAATTTTCTCGAAACAAAAGAAAATGGACTTACACCACTTTCAAAATAAACGATCCATATATATCACTATAATATAAAATGCCGGGCTTGGGGTACAATATATATATGTGGCATGTGATGACTAGTGTTACAGTCAGATGTGTTACGGTTAAAGATTAACACCAACTATTAATATAACACATGCCGTCTATACAGATTAATGTCCATATTTATGTTTAGAAGATTTACTTATTTTTTTATTCTGTTGTTTAAACAATGTTGATTTTTATGAGAGGATGAGAGTACATTTGAGTTTTTTATATGAATGTTATCAATAGAACAAAGTGTTTAAGTAAACATACAACATTGTATTACAATACTTGTATTATCTTTCTTGTTTAATATACGTGATGGGAAGTAACTTGTTTTGTTTTAATTTAAACACTCCTAGCCTAGCGACCGAGCTGCTAGCGAGCGCTAGCAGACGTGCGTCCTGTGCTCTTGGCTGTCTGGGTGTATTACTGTTGAGAGCGTGCCCGCGCTGCGGCAGCACCCGGTGCAATGTGTGTCAGCGTTTATTTACTATTGATTCATTCACGATAGAATACTTATACGTTCCATCCAAACACACCATAGACTGGGCTTTGCCTAAAAATCGATGTCATACAACAATAGACCACAACATAAATTTTTCCCCTCGTATAAATATAATTATTTTTTTAACCGTAGACTGTTGTTCGGAATATATGTTATCTAAAATATATTACATGCTGGTTCAATATAAATATATAGTAAGAGTGTTACAGTTGTCAGCAGTTTTGAATTTATAACGGTCTTAATAGTAACAGTTTACAATAAGTGGGTGGGGCGGCGAGTGTGAGAAACACGTCACATGCCGATTCTAGCATCTCTTTAAACGAGCAGTGTGCTCGAAGAGTGTTGTATATGAAGCGGAGGGGCTCTTCAGAAGGTCCGTGGCCTAGACGGTACCGACGTACGACCGAAGGCAAACATGTTTATTTATTATCTTCGATTAAAGATGTATGGATGCACAGTTTCATATAAAATTCAAAATGCTCCCGAGTTGTCATTCTCTCTCTCTCTTTCTCTCTCAATTCTCACCAGAAATTAAATGATTTGATGCAAGTGTAACATTACAAGCATCGCTTAAACTTTGTATTTGTAATCCTATGAATGTCGTATTTGTCGTCATAGTCATATATAATGTTTAACGGATACTTAGTCACCATTGTTCAACGTCCTGGTGGTGCCGTGGTGATGTGGAAATATGCATGCGACCACAAGTCTGTCATGGCTGGAGACAAGTGCCACTCGATTAAATACCGACCAAGTGCGAGTCAAGCCACGCCCACTACCACACACTAGCATAGCTAATGTTCTTGTTGAGCCAATCCCAAAAAAATCCTTGTAATATATCTACCTACCTACCTATATCGCCGTTAGGGCGTGCCTCTCATCTGATATTCTAAAAAGTTGCGCCGTTATTGTTTTCCATCATCAATGTAACTTACTGTAATTTTTTTTGTTTTTTTTTCTTACAATTTTCTGTATACAGGGGGATACACACGACCCTAACAAAACTTATGACTTTCAAGCTTTACATATTTAAAAAAATGTCGTCCTTAGCCCACAGTGATTCGAAAGACCTATCTAACGTAATCCCACATGACGGGGACAAAGAACAATTTCATTTACAATTTAGCTTTAGAGGAAAAATATATTTTCTGGATTAATTCTGCTACTTTCCTTTAATGGTAAATTACAATACACTTGCTTATAGCAATAAGTCAGTCGGATTGACTGCACACTGACGGACGGACACGGTGAAACTATGAATCAATTGATGTTGGGTGTGAGCCCGTATTGTTGTCGGGGTGACCGCTCTAGTGAGTCGGGGCAGCGTTGTATGGCACGTGGGCCACAGAGCGGCGGCGCGGGCGGCGCGGGCGGCGGCGCAGGCGGCGCGGGCGGCTCCACCGAGCCACCACTATATCGTAGGACCATCATTACTTGGTACACAACTTGGTTGAACTTTTACATTTATCTATTGCTAATTGCTCGGATGGTTGAGGAGAATAGGCTCCGAAACTACTGAGCCGATTCGAACATTTTTTTTACCTCTACAGTCCATTAACCCTGATGAACGTAGTTTTTCATGAACACTTTGTTCACCAGACGTGTGTAGAAAACACCAAAGATATTCTAATATAGACAACAGAGCAAAGTCATGAACTAAATTTGTATAGAGGACATCAATATCTACGAATAAATCCGCGACACCGTTTAATCTGAGTTCTTGGGTTGTTAAAGGTTTTAACTTTTTTAATGTTTAAGCTTTTTATAAACTTGAGATATACATTATAATTTGGTTTTCTTTTTGCTTATTAAAAAAAGAAAGTGAAAGCAGTCAGTGCAGTTTAAGTTAATATCTATAGCAATTGCAAATTTAACTTTGCCTTGTTAAATACTAAATTTAATTTGATAAAATGAATTAATAAATATGTTTTTATTTCCTGAACGTCAATTTAGAAGTTACACAATACTTACCGGGTCTTCTTGTGCCCTCCTCTCGGAGGGCCACATTAGTAATGGCCATAATGGCCACAGCTTCCAGCAGGTATAACGTCACAGTCGACCAGGCAACCCTTCCGGCTGCATACATATTATTTTCTTACAATTAATCAATTATATTTCGAAATTTATATAAAAAATAATCATGTCAAAGTAATATTAAAATAAGTCCACAGATCCTTGTCATATAAAAAATCATGAACTGAATAAGACAGTTGTCAATAAGAAACTTTTTCGATTCCATTTTAAATGTATTTATGTCATGTATGTTTTTAAAAAACGCAGGGACTTTATTATATATTTTTGGTGCTATGCCATAAATGCTTTTACTTAATAGAGATGTCTTAGATTGAATTGCAGAAAATTTCGTTTTATGTCGATAACTGTTTAAATAATTATTGAAAATGTCAGGGTTGCTTTTAAAAATTATAATAACTTCATAGATGTATTTACATAATTGCTTCAAAGATAAAAATGTAAATATTTTATGATTTTTGAATAGTACTTACACACAATAACGAATGTTGAGATGTGTGCGGCGTGGTGTTCCAGACACGTTCTCGTTCGGCAGCAGCGGGCAGAGCACGACCAGCACTACGGGCCTGTTCGGCGCGGCCAAGCCCGCCTTCGGCGCCGCCGCCGCGCCAGGTCCGTCTCAATGTCTCACCTCGTTATATATATACTTTCTCAACTTATATTACATAGAGAAAACTATTTTTGTATTTTCGTAAATAATCCAAAAAGTACTGGACCGCTTTAAATACAGATTTTGTGAAAAATATGTCGACAAAGTAGTTTTATATTTGGCACAGTTACACACACACAGTATTTAATATACAGTGCAGTGGAGGAACTGCGTCCATCGGTTGCAAGGTACAATAATAAAATGCTGCTTGAGAGCGGATATGTTTAGAAATAGTCAATGAAAATGAACCCTATATTATTGAATTAGGATAGTTTTTGGTTCGCTGGGCGAGTCCGTAGTGTAATGTGTTTGTGTGCAGGCACGGGTCTGTTCGGCGCGACGACGACGCAGGCCGCCACCTTCGGCACCAACAGCTCCACCTTTGGCTTCGGCGGCGCCGCGCAGAACCAGGTAATACCATACCATGTTCGATGAGCTTTAGAGAATAACGCGAAGGGTGGATTTTGAAACAGAAACATTATGTTTAAAAGAAATGCAGGTAGATAACATCTTTGTATAATAATTGCACTAGATTGTACATATTTATAAGTAAAGGATTGAGACAATATATGTTATATGGTGGGTCAGTCGGGCGGTCTGTTCGGGTCGCAGCCGGCCAACTCGGGCTTCGGCGCGACCAGCAGCGCGGGCTTCGGCGGCTTCGGCGCGGGCTCCGGCGGACTGTTCGCCGCCAAGCCGCAGCAGACCACGGCGCCCAGCTTCGGCTCCACCAACACACGTAACCACCTCCATACACATTACATTGTATCTAATTCAAACTCTTACGATCCTATAGTTCGCTTATCCGAATAACCAGAGAGCGAATAATTTCATTTGAATTAAGAGATCGATTATAATATGTTAGTATAATTGTCTGTTAGTGAAGATATCGCCGAGAGCTCGTGACATGAGTAACGTGTCGGTGTGTGTGTCGCAGCGTTCGGCGCGACCTCGACCGCGTTCGGCGCGAACACCTCCAGCTCGGGCCTGTTCGGCGGCGGCGCGTTCGGCAAGCCCGCCGCCGCGCAGCCCGCCTTCGGCTTCAACACGCAGCCGACGCTCGGTAACACACACACACACACACACACACATACACATGTACACTTGCCTGAATACAAGAATATACGCGCAAACACATGACAAAGAAAACAACAATGTACATTAATATTTGACAGGCCGGTCTGTCTAGTGGTTAGTGAACCTGACTACTACACCGGAGATCGTGGGTTCGATTCCCACCCAGGTCAAACTTTTCTGTGA
>DWJZ01003198.1:0-17585 GCA_018249125.1 Asbolis capucinus
CAGGATCGATAAGATATGGTTCGATCTTGTGTGGAGTACTGCTCCTATTTATGGGCTGGTGCTGCTACATGCCATCTATCAGCATTGGATTCAATGGAGAGGCGTAAGAGTTTACTTGGTGGTCCAAAATTGGTTGAGACCAATCTTAAAATCCTCGAGCAAAGGCACAGAATCGCCAGCCTCTCAGTATTTTACAGAATACATTTTGGAGAGTGTATGCAGAAATTGCACGATGTAATTCACCCATTTCTTTTCCATCATCGAACAAAACGTCGCACGACGGATATCCATCCCTTCGTCGTAGATATTCCGCCAGTAAGAACGTCTCGCTTTGCGGCTTCTTTTGTCGTGCGTAACGCGAAGGTCCGGAATAAGCTGCCCGCGTCAGTTCGTGTTCGCTTACAATGTAAATGTCTTCAAATGAAGAGTGAATAGGCTTTTGCTAAAATAGCTCGTTTTGTCACCTAGACTACATCGCTGCTTTCCATCAGGCGGGATTGTGATCAAGCACAGATTTATAAAACATAAAAAACACCTCATACAGTCTGAGGAGACCCGCGAGTATATTGCGTATCTTGCAAACGTAAAGTAATCACGAAAATTATGCGATAATTGCTCGTAATTCTTAATACGTATCAGCGATAATCGTGTTAATGAATTGGTATTATCACCAATTTCCTCGCAAAAAGCATCAATATCATCTTTAAAAGGTAAATTATTTAATTTAATTATAGTCTTACAACTAAATTCATTCGTGAAAAAGAACAGACATACGGACAAAGTAATTTGCGCATTCATAATAATAGTTGAGGCAAGCTATTATGTAAATTTCCAATATCTATTTATAAAAAAAAAATGCTCTCAAATACCATAGACGTTTAATCGCTTTTACGAAACCCCTATTTCACTGTCTCATTTAAATCTGGTTGTTATGTTTCACGCCTAAATAGTTGAACCGATTTTGCTACAGCAAAGTATTTTTTAAAATATTTATAAATATAATTGTTAAGGTGAGTTGTTGTAAGAATTAAGATGCCAGTGTGGCTAAGATAGCACAGAAAATGATTTTCAGTCACTTTTTAAACCACTTTTTTTACACTTGAATATGGCATCATACACCGTACCCTGTACATGTATTTATTTATATACAAACTTCAGTAGGTGTCCAGCTTTGATCTGAAATAAAAATGGTCACGTTACGCATACTACAATCTGACAAATTCAATAATATCTCATCAGTCTTCAAAAAATTTGTCGGATTACCCCCCGATATGTTTGTAATAGTAAAATATCTTATTCTACCGAAAGATGAGTGTAAAAGTTAGATGCAATGATTACTAGGCGGCATGTGAATTATGGTGTACTGTGTCTAGTTGTGTACAAGTATCTATTTACTGTCTCTGACAGAGAAAGTTGAATGGGGTCGTGAAGAGTCAGATATTTATATCGTTGGATTAGACGTTATATCTTATATTCCTTGGGTTGAATTTAGTATAGCCGACAGCGAATTGGCTGGCACAGACCCAAACTTCAAAAATGATATCTTTGCTTCTGGTACTTGACTGAATTCCTGAAAGATTTAATAAATTTATTTCTAATGTGCAGAATTTACCCCCCTAATAGTTTTATTATATGCGTTTTTTTTATATATTTCCTGCCCAAATTCCAAATAAAAAAGCAAATTCCAGAGGAATGTTCATTATAATGCACCTACATATATCAGGTCAATGACCCGAATCTACCAACTTCAATCAATCATAATTTATTTTATGAGAACGATATTATTAAAATCTGTTGATGCTAACCCATTTCAGAGATTTCCATACAAACCTGCCAAGCTTGTATGGAAAAAAATCTAGAATAAATTTTCATCAAATATAAAAAAATATATGTATGTATGAGTAAACATTACATTTAGAATAGTTTTTGTAATTTTTAAAGTCTGCCACCAAACCAATCTTGACCACTGGAAATCTGATTTATATCGGCCAATTATTTCTATTTGTATAATCTTCCAAAAGCAAGTAGTTTATACACAACATATAAATATAACAATAAACTTAAGAGAAGCAAGCCAGTGAGTAAAACTTAGTAACCTAACTTAGTAACCTTTAGCTCTTAAATTATACACGATAAGGACTAAAATATACTTCTTCACAGTTTATATTCGACTACTGTATGACTAATGTAATTAAACTTTTACAATTCGTCAAAGCGACTCTATTGCTAAGAACACAAAGTTGATTATTCTTTTGTACTCAGTCATGGTTAGATTAGTGATGGGAACGAAATTGAATGAATGAAATTTTAAAAATTCGAAATTGGAATTAAGAGGCGATTGGTCCGTCCCCCGCGGCGATTTAATAGTAGAAAGGTATAGAAGAAGCATAATAAAAAATATTTTGAGGAAACGACTGGCCACAGTGCACTATTCGACTGTCAGATCATCATAACACAATTGTCCCACCACTGTTCGGGTGTTCTCACAATGGGTATAAACACACACACCTTCGAGATCTTTTTGAACTCTCAACAGCAAGTTTCTTCGCGACATTTTCTTTTACCGGAGGCAGTGACAGTTTTTTACCGACTTCCAAAAAGGAGGAGGTGATAATTTTTTTTTAATCGAAAGTTGGTGCGGGTAATGTAGTCCGATTTTATTTTGAGCGACATCTGACGAGCAGTTTGGAGTTTTTCATGACAACTTTTTATTGGGAGTACTTATTTTAATGATTCATTTTTTAATCTAAAGGTAATACTTGTAGTGCAGGTTAATATAAATTTAAGCGACATCTGGCTAGTGATTTTTGAGTTATCTTGAATAATGCGTATTCAACTGGTTGCAACTACGGCGATAGTGATAGTTTCATTGGACTTACTACATTACTTGTCGGAGGCTTTTGAAGTCGGTTTTTTATTGATAAAATATATATAATACACACATTACTTCTAATATGCATTATGAAAAGTCCTCCTTACGAAAAAGATGCAGTGAGCGTCTTCTGACCAGGTCTGAAAAGTTAAAGAAAATAGGGTGTCTCTGGATTCAGACGGATCAGGACCAGTCAGAGTGGCCCAAATTGGAGGAGGCCTGTGGTACGCGCAAATTTAGATCTCAGACCTATAGCTAGACAGACTATGAGGTAGACAGGACGTAGACTATGAGGTACACGCAGGAATGAAACCCACGACCACCCGTTCAAGAGGCCAATGTACAAACTGTCCATTACAGTTTTTTCTGTCAATTTTTTCTTGTCAATCATGACAAATAGAGTGGATACGAGTTTTAATCAGGCTTTGATTGAATTGTGCCGACTGTCTCAGGTAATGCGGTCTCTTCTGTTTGGGTCACGCTTTTGAGTAGCAAAAAATCATTACTCTTTGAAGTTTTTTAAACGTTACTAGCAGTCATCTGATATTAAGTGATCGCAATTTAGTATTTAACATGATACGTCAATATCAATAGTATACTATATTCGGATAATCTTATACTGATAAAACATTAGTCCGATTGAACTTATATCGGACACCATGATATCGATACATTCGGTGCTAATAATGTCAAATGAAATGGCGCATTTCTTAATCTACCAATCAATGGTCTATTTTGAAGTGCCTCGGAACTAAGCACCTAGAAACTAATACATGAGAAGTGTAATAAAAGAAGTTGTGAATCACTTGCTTAGAAGTTAGCTTCCGTCAATAACATGCAATTTGTCTCCCCATTTAACGAGTTAACTAAACAAAAAGATAGAAAGTTCCCGAACCAATAGTTCTAAGCATAATTAGCGACAATGCAAAGATTGAAGATCAAAAGATTAACAATACTTTCCGTAAAGAAAACATTCCCACGCTGTGAAAATTGATTACTGAAGCTCGGTTACGAACAGATAATTACGAATATGTGAAAAATTCTTTTGAATATCTGCTAATAAATGAGCATATCGTGACTTCACGTAACTTACGTGAAATTTAATGATAGAAACTAATTAATAAATTAATGACAATGATATTTAATGCCATTATGACAATTCTGCTAATCCAGTGCGCTTCACTACATTGATAAAGTATTTCTTGGCAAAGTTAAGAAATAGCTGGCGTGGTCAGAAAGCAAACGGGTGACCACTAAAGGCTATTTCATGAGCACGTCCATGCTTCAGAGACACAATCGTCGTTCATGATTTTTATCAGATGACAATCTCTCAGACTGGTTGGAGGCTTTGAGGGCCATGAAAACCTTTGACACTTTGATTGGCCGCTGTCTCCTCCAATCCGCTCTGGTTCAGCGTGGCTGAGTATGCTTTAGAGCGCCTGAGGTACAAGAGATCCGTACTCAGTAGTAAGTTTTCAATGTATTGTAGCCATACAATTCGCATGATGCCAATTGAACCTTCTCAAGTTTGCTATAGTCAGTGAAAATAACGTAACAAGTTTAGGCGATTTTTTCTGCGCTTTGCTTGTTTGTCTTTTGTAGATTATGTATTTCAAATAATTTTTAGTGGCGAGTTAGTCTGTCTGTTTATCTAATCTCTGAAAATGCTTGACCGATTTTGACCAGACTTTCAAGGGCAGATAGTTAAGATGATAAGGAGTAACGGGCATTTAACTACCGTAAAGTCTTAGTTAACGTAATAAAATAAAAATAATTTTATATAAGTTATCGTGAAAATCTACGAACGGAACAATACATTTTTTGTTAAATTCTACGCGGACGAATACGCTGGCACAGCTAGTCTATATAATAAAAATGAATTGCTGTTCGTAAGTCTCGCCAAAAACTCGAGAACAACTGGACCGATTTGACTAATTTTGATCTTGAATTATTTGTGGAAGTCCAGGGAAGGTTTAAAAGGAGAGTGAAAAATGATAAAAATGCTAGGAATTTAATAATAACAAGTTCTTTTTCCTTAGAAATGGGGGTTGATTATCGATTATCATCGATTTTCGATGGTTATCGATATTGGACAATAAAACATCGATGTTTTAAAATTGTTGACTTGAAAACATTTAGCGTTTTTATTTATCGATTGAGGCAGTACGAAGTGTGCCGGGTCAGCTAGTTACTAATAAAATTATTCATACGTTACCTAGATATGAGCACTACAAATTCATGAATTAATTTTACCTCTATTCAAATTAAAACATTAACTGGCTGCATCAAATCGATGGCCCACTACTGAGCACGGGTCTCTCCGCATACTGAGGAGGCCTAGAGCATACTTCACTACCAATGCGAATTGCTGGTGGGGTTGGTGGCCAACCCAAGTGTCGGAAGTTTTTTTTTTATGTCATAGCCTCTAACATGGCTTAACGATTGCTATTGCTATCTTACGACAATAACCGGGACTGACGGCTTTACGTCCACTCCGAAGCATGCAAGAGTTTATGATTTTTTTGCTACTAGCGGCCACCCCGCAAACCTTAACTGATCTTGCATAATTCAATGAATCGTTGACTAAAAGATCGTTTAACTTAATTTAACATGAGATTTTCTGCGTTGATTCGATTATTTTGCTTATAAATTTTTAGTTCCAACAGGGCCAACTGTGGATATAGTTAAATAGCAGTCGTTAAACCTTGTCGGAGGTCTTCGAGTGGCATTAATTCCGGAACTAAGTTAGCCAAATTTCACCAATTCCACATTTTTAAAGTTGCTGTCCAAAAATCTGCCACCCTGGACTCAAGCCTACTCAGCTTGCTGATAAATCCACTACTGACCAATCCGCATAAGAGTTATGTTATTGAGTATGTTCCATGCCTCCACAGTTCTGAGAAGCGACGGTCGGTTAAAGGTATTATTGAGTCAACATGTGTATCATTGACCTAGTATAAAACGTTTATACTACCTCAGTAATGAGTTAAAGTGAGGAGTTAACTGAGGAATTGAAGCCACACACAGTGAATTTCATGCATAACTAATTTATCTACAAGTCATTAATTATAGTTAGATACTTACTACATAGTTTAACTCTCTATCAGATACGGTGCACGAAAGTTTGATCTGGTTACGATAAAACCGCAGTCTAACATTTTTCATGGACGGCAACTGAATATTTTACATTCATCCTACTAATATTATAAACGCGAAAGTTTCTGAGAATGGACGTTTGTTACTCCTTCACGCAAAAACTACTGAACGGATCTGAATAAAATATGATACAGGGATAGATTATACTCTGGAATAATACTTTTATCAACATACAACACGGGCGAAGCCGCGGCTGAACCTAGTTAATCCATAGATTGTAAACAGTGGGGAAAGGCCGGTGGCACAAAAAGGCATGTCGAGTTTCTCCTATTAACCAAACGATTAACCGACGATTAAGAGACCATATGTTTCCTGTTTACGTGTTAAACTAATGTGACGTGTGTCACATCCGATTGGTTATCCCTTTATCCAATATCCCTTTGATTAAACTTAAGCTAGAGAATTCTTTCAAAGTCGAGTAGGAGGAGGTCGACTTTGGAGGCTGAATGGGGCGAAAATATAGACAAAGTCTTACGCCTTTATCGCTTTCCGAATGAAAACTATAAGCTTATGTCCTTATTGTTTTCATTAGAGGATCTCATACGAGTTACTCCCTTACTGTTTTCCTTTGTCGAATAATATAATGACTATGTCATGATTTTATAATGCATTATGGATAACTATAAAAAAACTTACTGAATAATACAGTAATAACTTTCAATTATTGTAATTATTCACCTAATTTACGTCACAATAAACTTTACTAATATGGTGCGTTACAACGACACTGACAATGAAAATTGCATACAAATATGGCGTTGCTTTATGAACGCACTGACAATTTGTAAGGCTGTGTTCATAATAGCGACTATGAAAACTTAAAGTAGGTAAAGTATTAAAATATATTTTCAATACAAATTGAACTCAAATACATATAGTCTATGAAAGTCAACATATTTTTCTTACTATCACAAGATACCATTATTCATCATTATAACCCATAATTGTGCTACTACTGAGCTCACGTGTTGACTAACAATGTGAGGTACAGGCCGTAGTCCATCGTGCTGGCCAAGTGCGGCCAACACACACATTTGAGAACTTTATGAAGAACTCTCATGAGTACAGGTTTCCTCGCGATGTTTTCCTTTACTGCGGATGATAATCAACTTTTGAAACGCACATAACTTTTAGAATTAGAAGTGCGTGCCGCAGGGTTTGAATCCAGGACTTCCCGTTTGAGAGACTATTTTTAATCATAATAATACGTTAGAATTATTCCAAATAAGCGTTACAACATCAAAACGATTTGTAGATTTCAATGAAAAAAGTTAAGAAAGAAAACCGAATTTGTCCCAAACGAAAATCATATGAAATCCAAACCATTAAAACTTTTAAATCTTACTGGTTTGAAATAACGCTAGATGGCGTTATTACTGATTATTACATAGCTTACGACCTACGAGGTAGCTTCATATAATTTAACTTAATAACAAAACTTAAAGCTCTATTAACTAAGCAGCTGTAAGTTAACAAAAGAAAATAATCATTAACATTTACGTAAAGTTAACATCGACACTAGTGTTTATCTTACGGAGAAAGCTAAAAACGGAACCGGTAAAAGTGATCACACCTTTATTTACTAAGTCAATGTTATAAGTCGTTTTGGACAAATTCATATGTTATGCTAAAATTAGTTTATGTAACTTATGAATATTTAATAAAATTGGAAAGTTGATAGAATTTACTTTTTTTTAAATAAAATTATTGATAATTTATTTATATCAAATTAAAGTTAATATTTGAAATAATGGCAACATAGTTTGTTAGTTAAACAAATAACTTACGTTCTTGTTATAAACCTACTCGAATTTGTATAGATAATACTTATTATTATTAGTTTTATTTCAGATAAAATAACCATGGTAATAGGTGTGTTAATAAAACTGAATTTAATTTTACCTAACTTACACTGAATCTGACTGAATGTTTCATTACCATAGCAGTATAATCAAGTATTACGTTTCGTGACATCTCACGGCTACCTCTCATATACATACATTCTTCAAAGTTACTCAAAATTTTATATTTTCGAAAATGAAACCTTTGATTAATCGATTCATTGACCTAAAAACCTGACTTCCAGTTTACATTGCAATTGATGATGTGGTTTTGTAGAACCTGATTAATCTTTACTTCTTCCTTTGCTATTGTCAAGTTATTATAAATTCCACCGCAAAAATCAGCATTTATTGTAAACCACCCACAGGATATTTGTAATTGATTTCCATAAAGCATGCGGCGTTTGCCTGCTATTGGTTTTGTCATATTGTATAAGACATTATCAAGTATAAACTTTGTTTTATGACAAAATTGTTGGTAAACCTTAAATTTATAAATAAATAAATTAACGCATGTATAATAATCTATAACAATTGTTTGTATTACACTGATGGATTCTATTCACTATTCTCTATTTCATTTTATTTTTATTAAAAAAAATCTATTCATTTATATATAATGTTAATCAGTTATCTGCTCACCATAGTACAAGCTAATACTAAGTACAGGATCAAACGAGCGTGTGTAAAGTCCTTAGATATTTATTTATAACCTATTTATACAATCACGCTACTCCGATGCGGATTGATAGCGTTATTATAGCAGTATTATAGTAGTAAATATTATAAATTGCTTAACACATTGCTACGATATAGGAAGCAATCGATCTCGACAAATCATGCATGACAATCTGGTTCAGATGTCAGATTCTAGACAGAGAACAGCGTTGGATTACAGACGTAGAAATGTAACGCATTTTATTCCATTCAATGATTCGACAAACCTTATCGTCGTTCATCGATTGATGCACAACTCAGCGACTTGTTTCGATTGTAGGCGATCGGGAAATTTAAGAGGGTGGGTTCGGTAGGGGGATGGATGACCGGTGGTTGCATAATTTATGAGAGCTTCCGTCCTTCAGAGGTCATGTATAGTCGTCGGTCCCGGTTGTTATCATTGAGATCTCAATCGTTTAGCCGGGTTATACGACGCCACGACTCGAAAAACAATGTTGATATACAAACCTGAAATTGTTACATGGTAAACCTACCTATGCAATAAGGTTCATCGAAATCGGTTTTGTAGTTTAGGCGTGAAAAGGTAAAGACAGTCAAAGTTAATTTCGCGTTTATAATATTAGTAAGGTTATTATGCACACTAATATGGGCCGCTTATATCGTCCAATAGTAGTTTCAAGAATACTAGATACATATATCGTGTTTCAGACAAGTGTGGACACACCATTACGATGATCGTACGCGGAGTGCGCGCAACTGACCCACTCGTAGCGATCCGCTCTGAATGTAGACTTATGATTTGTAGCCCACATTTTACTCCATATTTGCACTTTTACAATAATCTTATTATAAAGTATTATGATTATAATAGTCGTGCATTTTGCTAATTTAATTTGCGAAATTTGCATTTATAATTAGTCGAAAAAGAGAATGTATTAAAATATTTTTAGCGTCAATTTTATCTTTAATGCGAGTGTAACTCGAAAGTTGACGTAGGTAGTTAAAAAATTAAGGTATTCATAAAAAATAACGTGCAAAATAAAAAAAAGGGATTATTTAAATATAACATCGTTAAAGTTTCGTAAATAACTGGTAAATTTGTGGTAAAACCTATAAATTATTTAATATTATTTCATAATTAACATATTGCATAAATAAGTGTAAGAATTAAATCTTAAAAATTGCGGTTTTACATAATTACTTTAGTTTACATAATTACTTATTTTTTAGCCAAAGTCACAATTAGATTGCATAATTAAATATTTTTTTGCAACTTAAAAACTAAAAGTATGTAATAAGATACACAACTTGCACAAATACTGAAAAAGCACAAATTTTAATAAAAAACAACAACATACCGTTTAAATTTTCCCGCCGCTGTCAAAAGTCCCACAACACACACAGCACAACAACAAGTCCCACAGATAAAAAAGTTTAAAGAACACGTGCGCGGCAATGCGTTTGAATTTCGAACGCGGCGACGCGCGCCAGCTAGCCAGAGACAAGTGGTTACTGCGCCTGCACAGGTGCCTGCCTCCCTCTAACAAGGTCGCGCCCCCCACTTCGCACCGTTTCACCCGGAGAAAGTCTGCCTACATACATACCAAATTTCCGAACTGATTGAATCGGAATTAAAGGCTGGGTGATGAATGAAGCGAGAGGTCAACGACGAAGGTTACTCGTCTGTCGGGAATTTGTCGGATCGTTTCCTCGTACAAGCCATGGTGCTGCATACGATACCATGAAAATATATGATTATGTCAATCGCTTCGGTCATAAGCACTCGTGACTTATAAATTAGACATCATATGAAGATATACAATTTTCTTAGTCATTCCAGATAATTGCCTGCCTAGATCATGCTCCACCACAAATGTCGAAAAATATTACGTTTTGAACTATTTACACGAAATCTTAAGGATTTACTTCACATGTATGCAAGATTTTGAGTGACTGACTTAAAACTGCATGCATTCCTTGAATTCAGATACAAGAGGTCAAACTTAGGTAGGTTGGTCCCAGTTACGGTAGGTCTATATTTAAAATTCCTTATAAGCTGGTGGCTCGAGTCCGTTTAAATTGATGCGCACCTCACAAGTCGTAGGCAATTTATTGAAATACTTGGCCAGTGAAGTGAAGGGCTTATAGCATCTTGCGTCGATTCTATGTGATCAACCAAATTAAGACAGCGGGCATAGTCGGAAGAAGGGTGACCGCTGATGGCAAAAGTTTCATGAGTATTTTAAAGGGCAGGTAAAGCCGTAGATCCTGGTTGTTATCATCAGATGGCAGTCAAATCTGGTCGAAGGTCTACGGGCGGCATAAAAAACTTCCGACACTTCTCCAATAATCCACCTTGGAGCAGCGTAATGGAGTTTGCTTTAGGCCTCCTCAGTCAATAGGACCATGCTCAGTAGTAGGCTATTCTTGGGCGGAGACTTGTCCTTACCTATTACCACCAAAAAGACACAGGTAAATATCGCATTTACAAATAATCACTGCATTCATTCACCAGTACGGTTTTTAATCGCACCCAAAGACAAGATTACGGTTAACGTCCCCGCCCATATGACCTTTGCTTCCAGTAAAATAGCCCATTTTAACCAAATTTGGTTGAAATGACCATAAAGATCGACCTACAATATGAATATCAGAGAAATTAAAACTATACATAATTTTTTTTTGATGTACCGACTTAATCAACTGCGAACGCGGTCGGCTGTCGCATGGGTGGGTGGCCAGTACAATTGTACAGTATTTTTTGTCCTTTTTTATGTGATAAGCAGGTAAACGAGCAGAACGGTAACCTGGTGGTAAGTGATCACCGCCGATCATGGACATTAACAATACCAGAATGGGGTGTTACTAATACGTTGTCTGCCTTTGCTTTTTTGCTTTGGAGAACATATGGATCTGAGAGTCCTTCCAAGGGACCATATTTTCGTGATTGTGAAAGGGACAAATATTAATATTGTTCACGCCAAAAACTAGTTCAAAATGTATTGAAAATATGGCGTGTGAAAATCTGCAATATCCAATCATCAGCCTTTAGATGTCCACTGCATGGCTTCAAGCCATTAATGCCTCACTGATCACGTGATTCTTGCAACCAAGGCCTGGAAGCCTGGCCTCCACGCTGCTTCAATATCTATTGTTAGTGTCTTTTTTATGCCACTAACATAAACAAAGATTTGCGCATAAAATATACCGAGTACAAGTAACTAACATAATATATTTCCTTGACAGAGTAAAACAACACATATTTCTGAACTAACAAGGTTTCCTGCAACTAACATTAATGAAATATAAACGGAAAAGTTACCTACCTAATTGGCTCTCGAAGTTTACATAGAAATTCGTTCGTTACTAAATATTTGAAACAATGTTTTGCAAGTAATTTTAAACGTGTACAAGTTTAGTGTATGTATCGACGACGGAAAACAGTAAGGGCGCAACTCTTTCGAGAATCTTTCGAGAGCTTCAAGTTAAAACCTTATGCATAACTCATAGGAGTTACGCCCTTCCTTGTTTATCTTCGTCGATATGATGTGGGGTAAACGCAGTTTTGTTCAAAGAACTTAGTAATGAAAGTTCCTTACTTCAGTGGTCTAACCAGTCTTTTACTTTAGTATTGTTGTAAGTAAATATGGTTCTATATCGAATTACGTAAGCCTATACTAATATTGCGATAAGAGAGGATGCTGAAGCCCCCGTTCGTGGTTATGTATCTAGGGCTGTTACTTTTATGTTATACTAGCTTCCGTCCGCGACTTCGTCCACGTGGAATATGTATGTAGTTACTTTGGGCTTACCCGCGACTTCGTTTCTGTCATATATGATTTTTGCGAAACTTAAACCGTTTACACAGCGCTCGCAACGGAAGATCTCAATAGGAAAAAAAACCCGATTTTGAAACATTCTTCATTGGTGCTTCGCTCCTATTGTTCTTAACGTGATGATAAATGGGCAATTTTTTTTTTAATTTTTTTTTACACTTAATTTTTTTTTAAATCGGACCAGTAGGTCCAGAGATCAGCGCGTTCAAGCAAAATACAAATAAACTCTTCAGCTTTATAATATTAATATAGGTTATCCTTGGAAATATAGGGACTTTCATGAAGGAAATATCATCATTTTTGCAATCTAAACTGTTCTACTGCTAGATAGCTTGGTCTAGTTCACTTCCACGATTTGGTTTTAGTCTCACAATGTGGGGGATATAGGTCATAGTCGCCCCCCTTGACCAAGTGCGACTCAAAGCCTTTGAGTACAATATGGGCTCTCTCTGCCTCTCGGGTTTCATCAAGATGTTTTTTTCATCAAAGCAAGGATAATTCATTTATAATAAGGACATACCTTAAAAAATTAGAAATGCGGGTAGAATTAGAATCCTTCTGTTCGACACCAACGTTCAAAACTTATGCTGTCACTCCTATACAAGAAACTATAAATTCTTACATAACAATATCTTCTATTTATTCTTTTCAAAAGTAGATTTCTAGTCAGAAGCAAATCAATAAAATAGGATATTTTAAAGCGCGTTTTGTTACCATTGAAATACGTCGTCTAAAGTCAAATTAATTTTCTAATTTTGTTTGAGTATAATTTAAAATCAAACATAACTATCCCCCAAATATTTTATGCATCATTTATATTCACTTTCTGCTTGCTTATGCGCATTATGGAATTTTCTGATTTGTTTAATTAACGAAAGTGCACGATATT
Source organism: Asbolis capucinus (assembly GCA_018249125.1). Lineage (NCBI taxonomy): Eukaryota > Metazoa > Arthropoda > Insecta > Lepidoptera > Hesperiidae > Asbolis > Asbolis capucinus. The sequence goes on from DWJZ01003198.1 coordinate 13,273, forward strand.
TGACAAGTGTGACGCTAATATGACGTTTTATGTAACAAATTCACGACTTTTTAGTCAATTTCGCTACTGAATGACGTATGTCAGTGTCAGTTTTTTATGAAGCGGCGAATGTCAAAGTCAAGAGGGGCGAGAGAATGAAATTGTCTTAATCTGATTTTGAAAGTGATTCTACATAAACGTGAAGATAGTTACAGATTTTTTTTTTCCCTTTCTCAGAAAATTAAACTTACGGAAGAGGATAAAAACAAAAGAGTGTTTACATTATTTTTGGAGTATACTAAAAAACATTGAGGTGATACTAAACTTTTTTTTTGTATTGTAGAAAAGGTTTTTTTTTGAACAAGTAGGTAAACACAGAGAATTACTAATTAGGGTACTTTGGATGGTCCGATATCAACATACTATTGACATTATGGCATCGATGGCTTAACGATTGAAACATTGTCTCTCGAACAGAAAGTCCTGGGCGCACCTGCAGAAAATATCGAGAGGAAATCTTCCTGAGAGTTTGTCATAAAGTTCTCAAAGGTACCAGTATGTAAAGTCTTCCAATCTTGCACTTGGCGAACGTGGTGTACTGGACTAGACGACTCACATTGTGAGAGGAGAATCGAGCCCAGTAGTGGGACAAATGGGCGGCAATGATGAATTACATATGTATATATTTCTGTTTAACCTGTCGACGGTAAATCGTTATTCTGCTGTAAACGGTACCCGTGAAAAAAAATCTAATTTAGATCCAGAAAAAAAGCGTTGAGAGGACCTATTCCTGTAACTTATTTTCAAATTTACAACAAAAATAAATTGACGTGGAACCGGTGTATTGCCGTTTTTTTTAAATAAAAATTAAGTTTAAATTGTTTCTTTGCCACGCCGCGCCATCTAGAAAATTTGGTACAGCATTGGAATTTTTTTTTTTTAGATGTTCTTTAAAGTCTAGAATCAAAATTTTTGGGTCTGATGAATATTCTGCATTTTTGCGTTAAAGCAAAAATCGGTTTCACTGTAAATTTTATCACAGTGATAGAGTTAAGTCAATAATTTGGCCATCAACATCTCCCAAATGGTCGATATTAGAAAGCTGTAGGCTGTAACGTGTGAACTAGCCTCGGACAAGTCCGGTTGGACCACCCAGCCTAGCTGTCTTGCGTTGTTTCATTCATTTAATACCTGTGACTTGGATACTTTTTGATTTTTATTACTTACTAGCTGTACTCGGCGCGCGTTGCTACGTGCCCATCAACCATTCCGTTCGATATAATTTTGATACCAAAACATTTTTCGGAGAATTCTGAACAAAGATGCTAAAGACAATCTCATACCATTTCAGAGTTATAATGCACAAATAAACAAATATAGATTTTTATACATTCATAGACTAGGCAGTGAGATATAAGTTTGAAATTTGGTCTCTCGAAAGAGAAGGTCGTGGCTCGAATCCTACATGTCTAAATTTCAAAGTTCCATGGCAATACGCACTTGCTTTGTTGTAGTGGTCTGGTAAAGAAGGAATGGAATAAATTACTTACATCTGTGACTCGAATATCGAATCGAGATAAGAGTGAAAAGGGGCCATTTAATTTCATGTCCTTTACTATCTAGAATTACATTATACTTACCATCGGGTGGGACCCTAGTATTGACTTATAATAGGTAAAAAAAAGTAAGGAAACCTGCATACGTGAGAGCTCCCCGTAAAGTTCTCAAAGATGATTCTAATTCTGTTATGGTGTTTAAAGGTGTTAGTTAACTATAACAATCAGGTTCGATTAATTTATAAATCGATTAAGATTTTTTGTCACTTATGGTCATGTATTTTCCGAGCGCGCTTGCAAATGACTCGGTCAATCAAACATCGATACAAACAGCTACCAGGCTGTTCTCACTTCTCGCTTTAATTACTACTTTTTGGGGTTAATCTATATAAAACCAACAAAATTGTTTGCAATATTAAAATAACTGCTTTTTATTAAGTGCTATACTCGTATGTATACGATATTTTTGTCTGTCTGTTTGTCCCGATTAATCTCAGGAAAGGCTGGACCGGTTTAGTCAAGACTAACTGGCAAATAGCAATTGTAATAAGGAGTAACGCTACTTTTATTTTCCACTGTTCTATTCATTTATTGTTAAATTCCACGCGGACGAAGTCGCGGGCACAACTAGTTTTTTAACTACATAAGGCATTAATGCTAACAGAGGAGTTTCGTGCTTTAACATAAACCAGTAATTTAGGATGTTATATAACGTACTTATTTAATTTTATAAACCAGGGGTGAGCAACCTTTTGAATTAAAGGGCCAATTGTAAATTTGATATTTGCTAGAGGACCGCACTTAGATTATCATTATTTATACTTAATTAAATCTATTTAACGTATTAGAGTAATTATGTAGACTTTTATATATTTGCCCAATGTTTGTATCATAATGCTTTTTTATGTTGTATTATTTTATGTTTTGTTTGACACAAACATTAAAAAAAAAATTAAAAATACTGAAAGATCCGCATGCAGCCCCCGGGCCGCCTGTTGCACACCCCTGTATTAAGCAAATATAAAAAGAGAAAAAACATTTTTATATTTCTGTTATAAATAATGTTTACTAATAGGTATAACAAAAAATTCTGTTATTTTTTGTGCCAAGAGGTAATAGTTGTATTTGTCATTTAGAAAATATCCGGTGAAATTACCTCGACTGAAAAGGTTCAAATAACTTTCTTCATATATTTAGATAGTACACATGTTTTTACGTAACATTAAACAGGACAGATGGTATTGTTTCACCTGTTTGTTATAACATGAATGTTTTCAGCTTTCTTGTAGACCCGGATAAGATTCCTTGTGAAACAGATGTGATCCAATATAGATTATTTATTTATGATATTTATTTATGACAGAGTTAGTGTCGTAACATATGCAAATGTTAATAATTCGATTATTACAGATAGTCTGTTTAGTATTTGTTAAAAACATTAAATGACAATGTTATATTACCTATGTACTTATAATATGTAAAATTATCTGTCTATGTCATGTCTATTGTCTATTCCCCTTCTCAAAGTAAACTCTGTTCCGAAGACAGGCTCGATATTATTATTGCTGGTAAAACTCATGAAATCTATTATTTTATACGCACGAATTATGGTCTAACATGCATTCAAATGAACAATAAGTTACCTGAACGTATTACTAATCTTAAAATTTAAAACGCTTCTATAAAGTTACATTCTTAGAAAAATTTTATGTTAAAATTACACCACGCATAGACACACACACACACACGCACACACATATAGACACGTGTCGACACTTAGGTACAGAAAATAACAAAATTCTACTAAGTCGCCGAACAAAATAACACTTTATAATTAAGTTTAAATTTCACATTCTAAGTGACTATGTATGTCGTATGAGAAATAAATATTCTATAAATCGATAATACTGACTTGAAGTATTATGTTTTGAAAATATGTACCTTAGATCTTTAAAATAAGTTTTTGATACAGTGAAGCGAAATGATTAAGGATTATGTGTGTAAAATATTTATTATAAATGACATATTAATTATTAAGGGCAATTACATTAATTCGTATATCAGTACAGTTGAATCCAAGAAATATCCTACAATAGTTATACTAGGATCCACCCGCGGCTTCGCCCGCGTGGTATGTTTGTAATAAGTAGCCTATGTGTTAAACCAGACTACAATCTATCTCTGTGGCAATTTTGATTCAGATCAGTTCAGCACTTTTTGCGTGAAAAGAAACAAAAGTCTATTCTTACAAATTATCGCATATGCTACAAATATTATAAACGACAAAGTTTGTGAGGTTGGATGTTTGTTACTCCTACATGCAAAGGTATGTATTTTGTCCTGAATGTAATTTGAGGAAGAGAATTGTGGTCCGGTATTCCGGATTTATTACATATAGGTCATTTTTTGTGAATATACAAAGCTGACAAAGTCGCGGGTACAAACTATTTAAACGATGGAAAACCGTAAGGGCGTAATTCTTAAGAGTTAGTCAATTTCGTCCGTATAAGAAAAACAATAAGGGCATAATTCTTATGAGTTACTTTATATGTTTACAATCTCTTTTTTATTTCCGTTAATATTCCTAGTTAATAATATTAACTTAGAAGCGGTGATAGCCTAGTGGTAATGAATTCGGCCTCTTACTCGGAGGACCGGTGTCGAATCCCAGGGCGCGCACTTCTGACTTTGCGGAGTTGTGGCGTTTTAAGTATTTAAATGTCACTCGCTGTAACGGTGAAGGAAAACATCGTGAGGAAACCTGCATGCCGGGGAGTT
>DWJZ01003199.1:0-17583 GCA_018249125.1 Asbolis capucinus
TAACGCTTAGTTTGGGGTCAGATGGCCGTGTGTGAGTTGTCCAAGGATAAAAAAAAATGTTACGTTGATTTCATGTGATTATAATTTAGGTTAAGTAACGTAGGAAATAAGTAATTATATGAGTCCTTATTACTCGAAATAAAATTATTATTATATAAATATGGAACAGTGGTACAAAATAACTGGAAATACGAATTTTTATTTTATACAAATTTAGCTCACTGGGTGTGAATTGAATTGGCCCAGAATCCAATCGAATAATGCAAATCGAATGAAAACAATCCCGGTTAGATTTTGTCCATTCAGTGCGCCGATTTGAGATACTATCAATTAAAATGACAGTCAAATAATACAAAACACTATTTTTGCTGTACTAGTTTATATTTGATCCATCCATCAGGCTTTCAACGTCCAATTTTGGACATAGCCCCCCCCAATTTACGCTACTCTGACCAGTCCAGTTGACCTGAATTCAACTGATACCCACAGATAATTAATCTTTGCTAGAGGTTCTCTCTGCGGTTGAAATTCAAACGTAATTCGATTAAAAATAAATTGTTATTAACAGCACTGAAATTGCCAAATGCACGTTAATGCTGAGTTGCTCGTAAAGCTGACGATCCCTGTTGTTATCGTTGGATATCAATCGTTAAGCAACGTCGGAGGCCTTGTGGGTTGGAGCAGGATAGTGGAGTATGCCCTAGGTCGGTGTTTTTACCATGAATAAGTTAGCGCTTGACTGCGATCCCACCTGATGATAAGTGGCGATGAAGTCTCGATGGTAAAATGCACTAACTTAGTAGATGCCTGTTCACTCTTGACTCCAAGACATATACATTGTAATCGAACGGGAACACCGACGCGGGCAACTTATTCCAGTCTTTCGCGGTACGACAAAAATGATGACAAAAATAATAAAAGACAAAGCGCGTCGTTCTGTTCAATTCTGCGTTAAATTATAGTATTTAAATACGAACGGAGCCAATCAAACTTTGTGTATCCAAAAGTTTCAAAGTTAAAGGCCAGGGTTTCACCATTTAGAGTACTTGTTTAAGAGTTCAGTGCCCACCAGCTGGAGGTATTCGGAAATAAAGCTTCCCTAGCCATCTTTGATCTTAATATATCTTTGCCCTTACTAATATTATAAAATCTGTGTGTCACTTTTTAACGCCTTAACTGAATCAATTTTTACAAACTTAAAACAACTTTTTACAAACTTTGAACAACTTTATACAATATAAGTTATTATCACACCTAATTATTGTAAAAAAATGACTTTTTTTTATTTTTTTATAATTCGTTTTCTTGATAATGCGTTAGAATTGATTCTGTGGTTCTAAATGTAATTTTTTTGTTACGTTTTTTGGTGAAAATTTCAATAATTATAGAAGTAATTACTGAGAATAATTTATGAAAACATAAGTATTTTTCCTAGTACATTAAATTTTCTATACTGTTATAAAGTCATTTATTATAGTACAAAATTAGCATTATTATAGTATTAAATCTTCTATACTATAATCAAGAGATTTTTTTCTGTACATTGGATATTTTTTAAAAATTTTGATGAAAAATTAAGTAAAATAATTTTATGGAATGGAAAATATATTTTTTTGGAATTATTGTCCGTTTGTCTGTCTAAACTCGTATCACGTGAAAATCCGTTTCCGATTTTGATTAAATTTGGTAAAATTATTATTTACATACATATACCGGATTAACATTAAGGATACTTTCTATCCCTAATTATACCGGGTTTCCCTTGGGATATGGAATGAAAGTTTGATAGGATTTCTTGGTCCACTGGTAATAAAATAAGGTTTCATTATAGTCCGCTACGAAGAAATACACAAAATTTCATAAATGTATTGTTAGCAGTCGAGGAGTTCCCTTGTCTGGAGCCAATCCTGAAGGTATATATCAAGTCATGCTTATCATAAAAATGCATTGTCATCAGGACGGAAGGCGTATGAAAAATTTCAACTCCGTAGTGTAAGTGGAAGTGGGTCTAATTAATCTTGCAAGATTTGACCCATAACAAACAAATATACACTGCAAGTTAAATAAAAGCTTGTTGGTAAGCGAAGCGGGTACAGCTACGAGATAATTTATGAACGAATAAGTCTGAAAGAAAGAAAGAAAGAAACATTTATTCCGCCATTAATAAAATAACATAGTACACATTTGTTTATACAAAACGAAACGAACCAATAAATTATTTATTTAATGTTTTTCAGTTCAGGACTTACATATATACCTATTAAATGTACCTTTCGTCCGTCTGTAAGAGGTTTAGGGAACTGTAAGATTCAATTATTACCTTCCCTTCAAATGGCCGATGAAGGTCAACGACTTCGAAGACACGAATTAGGAGTATGTGACGGGTGCTGAGAGAGACAGTTATACAGCCGTAGAGACAGAAACAGGCCGCCCCGTGAAATGACATTCCTTGCGAATTAATGCGCGTCTATTTTTGGCAACAGACCCATTTAGTCGAGCTATTTTACAGTTTTTTTTTTTATTTAAAACCTGTTTTGTTAGGGTTTCGTAGAAAATTCGGAATCCTTATAGTCTGTTCGTCGGTCCGTTAATCCGTACACACAGCGGAGCAACCCTTTGTGCGTTGGAATTTGGCTATTTTAATTTTTTTAACACCAAATTTTTTCGAAGCATTCGTAGCGGGCGGCTTGTTTTGGCAGACGATCGAAAAGGTTAAGCAATATCGGGCGTGGGCGGTAGGAGGATGGGTGACCGGTCACCAGCGGTACTGGCCACTAGCGGTAGTGGCAAAAATCTCATAAGCGCGTTCTTGCTTCAGAAGGCACGTGTAGTGAGTCCTTGTTGTTATATACAGATAGAAATCGGAGGCCTTTGGGTGGCAAAAAAACTTCAGACACTTTCACACTTGGGTTCGCCATCAACCCCTCCACCAAATCGCATTAGCGCTGCGTGGTCTAGGCCTCCTCAGTATAGAAGATACCTACTTAATAGTAGGCCACGATGAACCGAAGCCAAAACTCTCCTGGTGACTTTCCGAATTTGAATACAGACGCACACAAGTACAGGGACATTGCAAAACCCATTTTCTCGTTATGAATTTAAAGCCAACTTTCTCCTATTGACTTTGCACATACACACACACAGATGCACACGCACACAGAAGCACACGAACACAGCAAAAGAGATTTTCGTGTTATCTATTTAAAGCCAATATTCTCCTGTTGACTCGGCATTTAAACACACACAGGCACACAACAAAACAGGTTATCGTGTTACAATTTTTAAAGCCAACATTCTCCTGTTGACTCGACATTTTAATATACACACGCACGCAGCAAAACAGGTTTTTATGTTATGAATTTAAAGCCAACGTTCTCCCATTGACTCGGCATTTTAACAAACACATACACACAAGCACACGCCCACAGCTAAACCCTTTGTCATTACATTAATTTAAAGCCAACACTCTCCTATTGAATCTCAGCATTTTACCACGGACACACAAGTACACATACAACAAACCCCGCTTTCAAACTATAAATTCACAAAATGGTCGTTCCAATAAAATAAGTACATTAATCGGTCGAGTAAACAGAACCACTTATTTCGCTGTGTATGAACCGAGTACACCTTTAAGATTTCACGGCCACCCGCGCCCTTGTTCTTGAAATATCTTCTCAGATGTTCATATGATCAGCTGAACCGTGTAACCCTTCAGAAATGGGTAATCCATCTTGAATATTTCACGGTTCCATTGCTCGAACAATATAATGGAAAAAGATTTGGCTCTGCACCCCTGAGTAACTCTATGAGTAACCATATTTTATAACTTTATTGCCTGTAGTGTAATGAGCGATAGTTTATTAGTTAAATGGTGGTCACTCGAGGAGACTGGGTTCGAATTCCGGTTACACGGGTTAAAGTTCTCGGTGCAAATTCCATAATACGTCATACGTATCTATCAGCATTGGATTCAATGGAGAGGCGTGCTAAGAGGCTCGTGACCCTAATTTGGTTGAATCCAAATTCCATAGTCTCGAGCACAAGCGCAGAGTTGCCAGCCTCTCGGTATTCAACAGGATACATTTTGGAGTGTGCTCAGGAATTACACGATTTAATTCCCCCATTCCCGTTCCATCATCGAACGAGTCGTCGCCCGGCCGGTAACCATCCCTTCGTCGTAGACATTCCGCCAGTACGAACGCTTTAGAACCTCTTACCGCGAAGGACTGGAATAAGTTGCAGCGTCAGTGTTATAATCAAGAGTGATAAGGCTATTACAAAATTAGTGCGCTTCACCATCTAAGACCACATCACCACTCACCAACAGGTTGGATAGTGGTCAAGCACAAATTTATAGAAAATAAAAAAAATATGTCACGAGGAACCCGATTTATTCTATCGGAGTTTCCTGTATCTTCAGCATTACATACATAAACAAGTTCCGACTAACAACTGTCGGAGCTCAGCCGCTCCCCAGGCATTACACCTCGCCTGGCGGGAGATCTCCCCTTTTCTAAATATTTCAATATTACAATCTTCATTAAAATATTAAACACAAGCTTCAATTATAGAACTCTTATCAGGACGGAAGGTTTATGCAAAATTTCAGGTCCGTAGTGCAAAAGGAAGTGGGTTTAATTAAGCTTACTAAATTTTGCCCGGACTTAACAAACATACTAACACATTAATATACAAACATACACTACAAGTTAAATAAAAGCTTGTAAAACACGTTTTATTTGATCTGAAGACTAATTAAGATAAATCTGAGTCAAAGTTAAAGTCAAAATATTTTATTTCATCATAGGAACATTTAATGAAAGTAAAGAACCTAGTGTAGGCCAAAAGAAAAAGAAGCCGGAATGAAAAAACTCCTGGTAGTCTCTTTAAACAAAAGAGGTCATACAATTAGAATGTTATATGGTGTCTTTAAAATGATAACTACGAACGCGAGACAGCAATCGTGTGCGCTGAAATAATTCCAAACGACAACTGTTTACAAAAATCTTAATCCTAATAAATAATACATTGAAGTGTAGTGATGTCCTAGTTAGAGTTTAGTCAATCAAAAACACTTTTTTGTTAAGTTAATACTCATTAACATGGTAATAGGCTTATCTAGACAATACTTGTTTAATGTTTTTTTAATCTTTGTAAAGGTATAAATTGAATCGCAGCCGGAACTTTTTAAAATTTTAATAGACATTCTAATGTATTAATGACTTTTTTGTATAGCACTTAGGTATCACTAGTTTGTGAAAATAATAATGAAACGGGTGTACTTGTAGCCATTTAAAGTTTCGGGTTCCAAGTTCCAGTTCCATCATCAGATCAGATTGATGGTGTCATATTGTATCGTCATCAGATTTACACATAAAAGTTAAGTTTCGTGCAGATACAATAATGAGAAGGAAGAAATTTATACTTCTTTGATTCTATTACGTGCGGGTCAAAATAATAAAGCGTGTAATTAACTAAAGAGGAAAGAAGAGTTCCCATCCCGGTGACTTGTTTCGATTGTAACCGATCGAAAAAGTCATTACATGAACGCTTCCGTGCTTTGGAAGGCACGTAAAGTCGTCGGTCCCGGTTTTTGTACAGAAGCAAAATTTCTCTTGTGCTCTCCCGCAGGAACAAAGCCATTTCCATATATAAAACCTATTTAACCATTCTCAGATTTTAAACTATAATCATGCCAAGTTTTCACTAAATCTGTCCAGTGGATTCCGCGTTCTCGAACAGACAAACAGGCAATATTTACAAAAAAAAATATTTTCAAAAAATAATTAATGTACAAATTTTAACTACAGTTTTATTACTAGTAAGTATTATTATAAGTAAAAACGTTTGAAACAAGAAATGTAAGTGTTAAAATGTCTTCGTCCTCCCGGCACGAGGAAGCAGAAATTTGGTACACGTGCGATTCCTCTTGCATAAGTATTGAAATTGAACGAGAAACAGTTTCAAATCGAAATACCATTTTATTCTACGTGTAAAACGATATTTTAAAACGATGTCAAACATGGAACTACGCTCGCTCTAAACTTTTGTAGATACGTATGTACGTTAAGTGATAGAATTTAGTACGATGTAGTCTTACATTGATAGTTTTATAAACTAGGGTGCAACCGCGGCTTCGCCGGCGTAATGTGTTCGTGTAAAGTAGTTTATTTTTTCCTCGTTTCATCACGTGCTGCAACATGGAATTTAAATATAGATGTATTAATTTTAAGACTTAACTGTTGACTAATGTCGTAGTATTGATGATAAATAAATGTTTTTTCTTTCCTTCTTCTTTCTTACGTGTTAGGTAGATTATAATCTAACCCTGTTATATCTATGTAATCTAAACCTGAACCCTAAGTTTCATTCCGATCTGTTTAGTATTTTTGTGTGAATGAGTAACAAATATCCATCGGGTTTCCTCTTACCCTGAGGAGACCTATAGCATACCCCACCACGCCACTCCAGTGCGGATTGGTGGTCACCCAAAGGCCTCTGACATGACTTAACGATTGCTATCTAACAACAACCGGGACCGACTGCTTTATGTACCCTTTGAAGCACGAAGCTTGGGAAGCTTTACAGAATGCTATTAGTGTATTTTGTGATTTGTCAAAAGCGTTTGACTGTGTTGAATATCGCACACTACACCATAAACTTAAACATTACGGTATTAAAAACAAATCACTCGATCTGATTTCATCTTACTTAAGGAATAGAATCCAATGAGTTAGCATTAATGATGCTAAATCATCGGGATCTGCCTCCGTGATAGGTGTACCTCAAGGATCAATCCTCAGTCCTTTTCTTTTTCTTGTCTACATTAACGATCTGGCGTATTATATTAGCAACTATGCTGGCATTGTGCTGTTTGCTGATAACACATCTTTATTATTTAAGACCAATAAAAAAATTTTGACCACGTAATTGCTTTGTCGCGTGTGTCTCACTGGTTTACTACAAATAATCTGTTACTTAATGCAAATAAAACAAAACATATGAAATTTACGATACCTAATGTTAATACAAATGATGAAACTATTAAACTGAATAATGAAACTTTGAGTATGGAACAATCCGCAATTTTCCTTGGTATCAACTGAGATTGTAAACTTCAAGGGGGCATGCCTATATGGGCTCTCGTGTGTAAACTAAGTTAAGCAGTGTACGCCATTAGAAAAATAAGATAGATTACGGTTGCAGAAACGGCTAAAATTGTTTATTTTAACTATTTCCATAGTCTTATGTCCTACGGTATCTTGTTGTGGGGTAAAGCTGCTGACATCGACACTATATTTATGCTGCAAAATAGAGCAATTAGGGCTATTCATGAGTTAAAATTAGGAGTTTCTCTGAGAGAGAAATTTAAAGGAGTAGGTATGTTAACTGTAGTATCTCAGTATGTTTACAGTAATATTATATTCCTCAGAAACTATATAAATAGCTTTAAACAGATTAGTCATAAACATTATCACCTGACGAGAAATAGATATGTATAATCTGATTATGCCTTGGTCTCGCCTTCATAAGTTGCAGCAATCTTTAAAAGGGTTCGGTATAAGTTTTTACAATAAATTACCTTTGAAGATACGTTAGCTACCTCTCGATGCATTCAAAAGACATGTTAAAGCACAGCGTTTAGATAAAGGCTACTACAAGATAGTCGATTACATTTGTGATACCTGGAATTAAATGTTTACTGTCCAGCTTCGTGTAGTTCATAAAATATGTACATTCTTCTTTGTTGTACTCTTATTGTATTACACATACATATATGTATTTACGAAATGAAAAGATGTGCTGAGGAGTTTCTTTCGCCGTTTCTTCTCCTCAAAATAGCACCTTTCCGAAACGGTGGTAGATTCAAAAATATTTTGACGTTTATAAGTGTATTTTTAATAACCACTTGAATAAATGAATTTTAACTTTGACTTTAACACGGAGCGCGCATGAATTTTTTGCCACTAGTGGTCACCTATCCTCCTACCGACCGCACCCGCTGTTGCTTAACTTTTTCGATCGCTGACAATCGAAACAAGCCTATGAACGGTACCAATGTAATATACTGAACCACAAAATATTTTACTCAGCTACACAACAAAAGCATTGATTACCAAGTTAAACCGCGAAACGTCACGACCATTTTAATTACCAACCAAATAACAATACCTTTTGTATAAGTTTGGTTTCTACACTATTGCAACCACCCAGTGACCGCTAGTGGCTATAATTTCAGGAACGCTTCCGTGCTCGTTATCGTTAGATAGCAATCGTTAAACCTCGTTGTAAATCTTCAAACTCTAAAATTTCTGATACATGGGTTCGCCACTTACTCCTCCACCACCACTAGAGCAGCATGGTAGACTACGCGTAAGGTTTCTACGAAGAGAGATCCGTACTCATTAGTGGCCATCAGCAGGGGTTAATTTCCAAAGCACACGTTGAAAATTTTTCAACATGGCTTAACGATTGTTATCTAACGATAATAATTATAATCGATGCTTTTACATGCCCACCAAAGCATGGAAGTGTTTGTTAATTTTTTGCCACTTAGGACGACTTTACCTCATTACTACAATATACGTATGTTTATTATGTAGTATAGTATAGTAAGACGATATAACTTGACTCAACAATAGAGCAAAGAACAAACAATTAGCGAACGAAGCTGAATTGAATCAGAAGAACGAAAATTAAATCACAAGCGTAGCAACTGACATTAGAAATAACTTTCAAGTAATACGACGAGACGATACAATGGTCCCCAAAAATTTTTAAGACAGGTACAGTGAATAACTAAATAATGACTTTGTTATTAATAGATTTCATATTAGTGCGGATTGGTGGAGTTCCACACCTTTGATCACTTTTTTCACAAGTCTCAGGACTGTAGGTTTCCCCACGATATTTTCCGTAGTAAGCAATAATCAACTTCTGATACTTTGCCACAGAGAATAATTAATCTGTAACTGTCTCGAAGAAATTCCACTATTATTATTTTAAAAATACTTGAAGCCAATTAATTAAGTGTTGTCGTTTTTTGTCTGGATTCCGCCAAAAGAGTGAAATATTCTTATGTTATTACAGTAATAATACATCAGGTTAATATATTGTAATAAAGTCAAAACAAGGTCAAAAATATTACTTTTATACTTCGAATTTAACTACTCTTTAGAACATTAGATTTAAAACAAAATATGTCTCTTACGCATAAAGTGATAATCTTTAATAAAAACTACATTTAACATTTAGTTATATATTTTTCGTGTAAATATTTTAACTAACGTTAGTCTTGTATACTCTGTTAAATAAATAAAGGAGGTTAATTAAAATTATTTCAAAACACAAACTTTACAGAGCACTGATACGAAGAAATACTAAATACAGATTTCATAACGATTGATAACTGTTGAGGAGTTCCCTTCTCTGGAGCTAATCCTGAACATAATATCATGTCATGGTTATCATAAAAATACGGTGCCGTTCCGTGCTGCTGGAGCCAATAGTGTGTACTAAACGTTTTGGATAAGAAATGAGTTGGACGGCGGCGGCGAAGCTGTGAGTTACGCGCGTATTATTGTTATAAAGGTAGGTTTGACCCATTATTGTCATAAAGGTAGGTTTGACCCATCCTCATAGCTATCGTTACATTTTCGTGCCATTTTTTTACCCATCCTCACAGCTATCGTTACACTTTCGTGCCATTTTTTGACCCATCCTCACAGCTATCGTTACACTTTCGTGCCATTTTTAACTTATAATTTTTACTGATGTTTATGGACTTGTGGTGGGTATTTTTTATTATATTTCTTTCCATTTTCTCAGTGTGTCTTTTTTATCAGGTATTTATTTTAAATTAAAATGGATCTAGTGAAGAGAGCACATTGTATCTGTAGGTGGTGACTGCATCTCCAACGAAGATCTTAAATAGTTTTTTTATATATATATTTTTTAACGAATTATTATATAATTAACGAATTGAATTAGTGAATTTACGTAAATATTGATGAAAGATAATAAAACGATTTTGAATTATTATTTTTATTTTTTATTTTTATCAACTTAATATCCTAATAATTAAGAATTCTAACGGTATAATATTTTTTCAATTCAGCCCAGCAGTTTCGGAGCCAATTCTACTCAAACCAAGAAACAATCAAATCTTTCCTTTTTATATAAGTATAGGCACTCCATCGGCAATAGGCAAAACACAGGAAAGTATTATCAGAAATGCAAGAAATCCCATATGAATGTAATGCAACGTAAGAAAAAAATCCAAAACATGATATGTCGATATATATTTTTTTCTGATTAGTGGTTCTTTCGATGCGATGGTACTTTCTAGTTATATAGCAATCCGTGCTTTTAAAGTATACCAAAATTCTAGTTTCAGTTGCAAAACTAATGTTGTATTTTCTAACAGGCTACGTAACAGAACTTTGAACTAAGTCTGTACTAAGCGACACCAAACACAATGTGATAGTACAATATTCGCGTCATTATAAGTTAATGTACGGAGTTTTGCAAAGCAATTAACAAAGTATTTGAACCACGTGTACCGCAAATGGTTTTAATTATATAATGTACACAGAACAATACGTTCCTTTGCCATGTACATTAATTGGATGGCTCATGCCTTTGTCAAGATAATTATTACTGAATACTGGATAAATTAATGATGAAAACATTGAATTATTATGAAATTAATTATTTTTATTTATTATATAAAACATTGAATATTATTTATAAATAATCTTTGAAAGGTGATTATAACTTTTTTTGCATAGTTTGTAAGTTTATTTTAAATATAGAACTGAAAGCACTTATATTTGCAAACGTCAGTGTGTGTGAAAAGAATGTTAGTGTGTGTAATATTTTTATTATTAGCTAAGTATTTTTTCTTTCTTTTTGTAACAGGAACTTTGGAGTCTAAGTCACGTTTAATTTCTTTATTTAACTACTCACTTTCTGTATTAACTATGTACATAAAATTTAACACAGGTTTTTCTACTCCACATCAGGCACCAGGCTCTTTAATAATAATATATTCAAAAATGCTTTTCACTTGAACGGATCCAGTTAACCTCAAATCTCTAAAGACATTTAAAATAGTTTACGATATAAAACCCACTTCTATCAATCAGTTCAACTCATAAATGTCCAATTACTAGGCTCGGGTGTCCCCTCACAATGTGAGGGGTCCAGGCCATAGTCCGCCACGCTGGCCATGTACGGATTGGGGGACTTCACACACCTCCGAGAACTTTATGGAAAAAATCTCTAGAGTGCAGGTTTCCTCAATATTTTCCTTCATCGTAGCATGTGATAATCAACTTCTGATACGCACATAATTTTGAAAATTAAAGTTGCGTGCAGGATTTGAACCTAGGACCTCCCGTTCGAGTGACCAACGTTAAAACCACTAGGCTATTACGGCTATTAATATTCACAATAAATTATTGGTCATCTCTATATATGATTTTAAACCACACATACTCAATCATGTATATTTATTTATGAATGAACACCAAGTGAATATTTAAAAATGTAAACTACATTTTAGTACCATAACATTAATTTATATAAGTTAAAGGTTAAGTTTCCACATTAGAATTATAATAATAATAATCTTTATTGACCATAAATTTGTGGTTTCATTTCGATAAAGAACACTATCCCCTAGAAAGGTACGAGCTGTGGTCTGGGAAGCAGTATATTCCTTTAATTTGTTACAATGACTTATTTATAGCCTGGGTTAATTAAACGACCTTAACCTGATAATAATAATAGTAGTGTGTGTGCATATATGTTCACATATGTGTGTAGTGTGTGTGCATGCATGTACATATGTGTGTAGTGTGTCTTTAGGTGCACGTGTCAGAATGTGTGTGTGTGGCTCAGTTAATGATTTGCAATAATACTTCAGTCTCTTTATAATTTAGATTTATTAACCATTCAAACAATTGTGAATCTGAAACGTAATCTCCTGAGGTATTCTTCAACTGATAACTTCCAAGAATCACCTATTCCTCCATTTGAGAAGTTTCCACGCGCAAAAAGTTAGAAAGAAGTACCTATTTATTACGTTCATCTGTCAGTTTCATGAACCGGAATTTTACACGAAAGACTAGAAGACATTGATTGATCCATTGTTTGGCTTGTGATGTCGAGTCATCGACTTTGAACTGTATCTTAACTGATACTTCACTTTTTATCATAAATGATCAATCGTTTAGCACTGTCTGCAACAGAACTCTTGATTCAAGTCGAGGAGCTGATCAAAGCTAACTAATTCGATCTCTATACCCTCGTGTTAAAGACTTTTTCAAAAACTAGAAGCAATAAAGAAAAGTTGTCAGTTTTTTTACTCACTCACGGACAGCGGTTTTACTGAACTTTTAAGATATATAAACCTTTTAAATTTAATTTTTATATCTCGTTCCATATGGGATTTTTAGAAAATATTTTTTAATATTTTTCTTGTTGACCTATACCTGAAATGATTCGTAGTTTTAACGCCACTGCGCTGTTTGAACTGTGTAAATGAAGAATTTTTGTCACTATAAATTCTGTAATTAACAAACTGGCAAAATATTTCAAAACTATGTGTAGGACATGGTTTTTATTAACTTTCTTTTTTACAGTCTACCAATCTTTAATCAGCATGGTGGAAGGTAAAGGAGGATCAGAGGGGATCTGAGCCCAGCAGTGGGATTTTCGGTGCAGTAAAACAAAGCTCAACTTTAGAGAATACTATCTTTGTTCTAGACCATAATTGTCCCACTATTGGGCTCTGGTGGACTCACAATGTGAGGAATACAGCCCATGGTCCATGCTCATTAAGTGCGGATTGATAGACTTCACTCACCTTCGAAAACTTTACGGGGAACTTGTAGAGATATTCTCATGATGTTTTCCTTCGCCGAACCAAGGGAAAGGTTAGGTGAAACAGTAATGGTTTTGAACCTAGAACCAATTCGAGTTGGTTTAATGAGGTACTGATTACTATTATTACAGCTGGACTTGCAAAGGTCACACAGCTAACCAAATAAAGTCAGGTCCTACCACTCTCGGGAAAATATTCTACAAATAAATTTAAAGGCCATACTCCCAATTTAAGTCCGCGGGTAGCATACTTTACACAGAGTTCTCCTGATTCTGAATGCTTTGAAGTTGATATAAGCGTGGAATTTTAATGGGATTTTCGTAATGTTCTTAATTTGAAAATTACTACTTCACAAGTGGGGCGGGAAGGGAAGATTTAGCCAGAGATTTTACAGCTGTTTGACTGCGGATGATTTTAATAAGCTTACATTAGGTTTTGTTTCACCTAGAACAAACTGGCTCTTGGCACCAGGTGGTAAGATACCATAATATCGTCTAGGATCCTCTACGACACCCACGTCATAAGAATGGGGAACACCAATACGGGCAAGTTATTCCATTCCTTAGCGGTACGCATAAGGCATAACGATGAAAACCGAGACAAAAAGTTTCTTTTGTCTCGTTGTCAATCTGCTATTGTGTTCTGTTCTGTTCTAAAGCTTGGTTGAAGGCTTTTTCATAATTTTTTCTCCTCAATAAGGCCCCTCCGAAATAGTAAACAGTAATTCTTTGCGTTTGCATTGCTCTTGCTTTGCTCTAGCTTTACTCTTGCTTTGCTCTTGTTTTGCTCTTGCTTTGCTGTTGCTTTGCTCTTGTTTTACTCATTTCTGCTCTTGATTTTCTCTTGCCTTGCTTATACTTTGCACTTGCGTCACGTCGAAACAGAACAACGGATTAACGTGTTTTTATATGGAGATAAATTATGGTCTGGAGGGTGACATAGGTTACTTTTATCAACATATTAATGATATCGTCAATCAAGCAGGTGGAGCCGCGGGCGGATTCTAGTAACATATAAAACTTATAACTATAATAATATTCGAATTTTCTTCTTTCAAATTACTATTGCAATAGATTGCTCGTATTAAATACGAAAAATATTTTATGTTATTCTGCCTTTTTTGAGTTCCTTTTAATATTTCCATGCGTCCTTTCAACGTTTGCCGTGTATAACCATGAATGTAAGGTATAAGATTAACTGACAAAAGTGAATACTGAAAATTACTTCGACTCTTGAAGATGTTTCACGACCAGTTTAGATAAAGACGCTGGTAGTCGAGTATGACTCTCGACCTTACGAGAGGCAGTTATCACGTTTACTTCGTTCTCTTTTCTGTTTCATTATCAACTCATTAGTTTTTACGTTGTACTTAAAAGTAAGCATTGATACTTTTCGAAGTAATATTCATTTTAGAAGATAATTGTCACTATGAAAGTCGCTTATAAAATTCTTAAACGGGTGAATTCTACCTACCCACTTTACCTAGCCCACGAATCGAAAGGTGAAAGATTTATGCGTTTTGATGAGAAAACAGAGGCACCGATGTATTCATATGAGATCTCGGTGCCTTTGCATATGCACTGGATGGCTACTCGGGTTTTAGTAGATAGAAATCCTACAAAACCCGTAACTTCTGACTTCGGGTTTCTTGAGAAGATTTCCCCTTCGATAACAAAAAAAGGCTACAAATCGAAAATCTGTACAGTTTGCACGTCAAAAGCTCTTTTAAAAATACAAACTTATCAAGTTTGCATGTCAAGAACTCTTTTTGAAATAAAAACTTGTCAAGGTTGCATGTCAAGAACTCTTTTCGAAATACAACTTTGTCATAGATACAATATCAAATATTACTTTCGAATGGCCTATAGACAATTTTTCTCCTTCTCATTGCGGCAGGAAACCCGAATCCAACAGTGTGATAGTTATGGGATGAAATTATTATGCTGAATTTATTTTCCAGATGTGTATTTTAGAAGTACTGCGATGGTACTCATAATTCTTTGAAGTAACGCTGCGAGTAGGTCAACGGTTTATTTACTATCGAATGGCGGCCGCTCGGCATTTTTCTTCGAAGTATTTATTCCAACTGAAGAAACTACTTGACGTCTTTAAAAGGGATAATTTCTCCCTAAATCTTTCCAGGATTCTCTAATATTATTAATGCTAACTCTTAGATTTTATTTCGAAAGGAAGTACGTCTTTGTCACAGATATATTGAACTTTGTATTTATGCAGTTGATAGAAATAAAGACATGTTCTATAGTCAATTCAATTCGAAATTTTGTAGAGAGTAGGTAGGTATGAAAACGGTTCCACGTGAAGAAAGTCGCGGGTAAAAACGAGTAAATAATAATAAATAAATAGGTAAGTAGCAGTCATGCATACCTGATGTGATTGTCAGTTATAAGTTGTTTTTTGTGAAGTTTTTTATATCCATGCTACTCAAGCAGGAGGCCTAAAGCATACCAAAGACCCATCACACTGCTTCATTGTGAAATTGGAGGGATTTGTTGCACACAAGTTTTTATGCCACCTGAAGACCTCCGACATGGCTTATCCATTGCTATTTAACGAAAACAACTGGGATCGACGGCGGACGGCTTTACGTGCCCTCCGAAGCACTCAAGAACGATTTTTTTCTACTAACGCGCCCGCTGTTGCCTTACATTTTTGATCGCTTACAATCGAAACAAGCTGGGCTGTGAGATACGGAAGTAAAAACAGTATTTTGGAGTGTGCACAGAATTTAGCCTCACCCCTTTCTACTATCGTACGCACCCTGGGTATCCATCCTTTCACCGTGGATATCCCCCCGGTACGGACGGAATGCTTCGCCTCGTCATTTGTATGGCTTACCGTGAAGGATCGGAATAATTTTCAAGTGTCTGTGTTTCCGCTTAATGCGCTTTACTATCTAATACTACATCGCCACTTACCATCAGGTGAGACTGTAGCATAGCATTAACTTATTACATGTAAAAAAACAGGTCATTCATTTATTTATTTCAATTTAGTTTAGAACTACCCGTCATTGTCGAAAGTACTTAAGCACGATTAAAAGTTACAATTTGCAGTTCTGACAAATTACGGATAAGCACCATCTTGTAAAGTAATTTGTCAGTCAGCCACGTGAGCAATGCGCGCGCATTTGTCGTCCGTGACAAATCTGTTTAGGTTAGTCATTGCGTCGTGCAAATGGAGCGTTTGTCCCAACAGTTGGGTGCGTTCGCTACCATAACGCTAAAATATGTTTCCCTGGTAGCAGAAAAGTTACTAACACGTTTTAATTTTCTTTGTTCTACTATGAAATTAAGCCCAGTGGGGATCTTCTGTTTGATTACATACAGGCAGGTAAATAACCGGCCAAGTGCGAGTGGGACTCGCATATGAAGGGTTGCTTAATTTTTTCGCCTATAATCGAAACAACCCGCCGTGTCGAACGCTTTGAAATAAAGCAAACATTCGAATGAAATAAACATATAAAACTCAAACTCGAAGCGGTGATAGACTAGTGGTTAAGAATTCGGTCTCCTACTCGGGGGGTCCGGGTTTGAATTCCAGGGTGCGTACTTCTGATTTTTCGGAGTTACGAGTATGTGCGTTTTAAGCATTTAAATGTCACTCGCTATAACGGTGAAGGAAAATATTGTGAAGATACCTGCATGCCGGGGAGTTTACAAAATCAAAAGGTGTGTGAAGTCTGCCGATCCGAACTTGGTCAGCGTGGACTATAGCCTTAACCTTCTCATTCAGAGAAGAGAAAATGCTCAATAGTGGGCCGTGATAATTTGAGATGATAGAGCTCGAGTTACTTTTCTATATACCGCTTTACAAACACAAACATTTAGAAAACTCCCTCACCTGTGCAAAGGAAAGTGCTGAAGACAAGT
Source organism: Asbolis capucinus (assembly GCA_018249125.1). Lineage (NCBI taxonomy): Eukaryota > Metazoa > Arthropoda > Insecta > Lepidoptera > Hesperiidae > Asbolis > Asbolis capucinus. Next base: position 16,783 of record DWJZ01003199.1, read on the forward strand.
TCAAGATAGCAATGATTATTGTTTGGTACAAGTTCTTGAATAAGCGTTATTGTCTACAGTTACTGTGCCAGTCGAGCGTAGAAAAATGTTCATAATCAGACTCACTGTATGCTACATTAAACGTCAGCAAAACTTGTTTGGCGAACTGTATTAGTTCAGAAAAACAAACAGTGAGAAGCGAACTTCGTCGGCGAAAGTTTCGCCAGTGGTGTTTTCGAAAGGGATTGACTATTGATCAAGAAAATGTTACAAGTTCCATTCTGGCAATATCGAACTTCTGTCGCCAAATTAATCCGAAGCAAATCGTTATGATGGAGTATCTTGGAATATAACGGGTGTCCCGCGATAATTGAGTGATTGGTTGAGAAAGAAGACAAGTTTTCTTTCGACTTATTATCGCCGTCAACGACCTGACAATTTTTGAACCAATTTTTTATTCCTACCCAAAGGATACCTGGAGGTAGCTGTTCAGCTACAAGCCTATGACAGATGGGAAATATTTATCATAGGATATTTTAATTCCTACCCAAAGGTTGCCTGGCGGGTGTGGCGCTTATGGCGGATAGGAATTAGATAAAGTATTGCAATTGTTGCTAATATTGTAATGTAATAGATACTTGGTTACAATTTGCATTATTTGGTACTATAGTAATACTTTAAAACAAGGTTTATTAAAATTTTGAAAACACAAAATTATAGATCCCAGATCCCTTGATCCCTAGATATTGTTAACCGTTGAGCAGTTCCCTTGTCTGGAGCGTCTGAATGTAGTAACAAGTCATGCTTGTCATAATAATGCAT
>DWJZ01003200.1:0-17582 GCA_018249125.1 Asbolis capucinus
GGGGGGGGGGGGGGGGGGGGGGGGGGGGGGGGGGGGGGGGGGGGGGGTGCGGGTGCGGCGGGGGCCAGCGAGCGTGAGTACTCCAGCCGGGCCACGTCTGTCACGTGCGCCGGCGGGTACAGTCCGCGGTACAGGTCCGGTCTGCTGTAGGGATGTGCCAGACGTGCAGCAGCGGCTGCCGCTGCTGTCTGGTAGAACGCAGACGCTGATGGCGGCGGTGCCGGCGCCTCACCCTCTTTACTTGCCATGTCTGCCAGTGACCATATTCTAGGCTTGGCAGTGGCCGGTGTACTTCCCGGTGGAGCACGCGACGGTAGGTGCTGATAAGCGGGATGGATGGGCCTTTCGTAAGGCTCAGGTGATTCTGGACCACTGTCAGCACGCGACTCTGACCATTCAGATTCTGTTCGCTGACCCAACAAATCTAGCCTTTGTTGCGGTCTATCGCCGTCTTCGCTGGATCCCGTCCCGGAGTCCTTCCCGTCTACGAAAAAAATGAAATAAATTTAACAAGTGAATCGACCAAATATATATCTTAAAACTAATTAAATGTTATTTGTTTTTATATGATATGAAATTTAAAAATTTAAGCTTACGCGTAGTTTACATCGATATAGCATTAAGACGGGAGTAGGGACATTTGTCGTCTAAATTAATTCGCTTAGCCAATTGCTTACCTAAAACGTCTTTCCCATCATTGCTTTTATGATCATCGTCATCATTGTTATTGTCGTCGTCATCGACTCTGTTTCTCGGCTCCCACGTCATCTTATTTTCCTTCTTCAGCCGACGCCGTGCATTCGCGAACCACGTCGATACTTGCGTCAAAGTCATCTTTGTTATGATGGCCAACATTATCTTTTCTCCTTTGGTGGGGTAAGGATTTTTCTTGTGTTCATTTAGCCATGCCTTAAGAGTGCTTGTAGTCTCTCGGGTAGCATTCTTTCTTCGAGCACCATTTAGGTCCATTCCGTATCTGTTGACAAATACAAAATAATATATTTCTGTCTTAAATTACAAAATAGTATTAAAATTATTAGTGCCTTTATTCATTTACATGTCCATTTAGGTATCGCATAATAATAAACGTTGAAAGTTGAGTCGTAACATCGACTGTTAAAAGGTGCGAACTGCGAGTTTATTTAAGTATGCTGCTAAGTTTTTAAAGGAAGGTACAATCAAGCGTGAACGTCGGAGTCTGATTTGGACGAGATTTGAGATAAGTTGGATCGTGACCGCCCCATTCCCTAGTACGCCCTCCTCTCGTACGGCACTCTAGGCCAATGAAAACGGCAGCTTAATAATTGAAATCGAGATAAGCCAACGGCTGCTGGGCCAGCGTTAAGCTCCAGCTTATCTTGCTATGTACGCATTCATTCGCAAACGCACCGTTATTTGGCGTACTATCTTTATCACAATTTGGTCCTCGCATCACAATTCAATTGAGATTAACGCGAGGGGCAGTGTCATTAGAAAAATTACACTGCGTTGTACTTTTGCACCCTCCATGGTTGCTTCTAATGATATGAAATAGTAATTATTAAATCTGCTTTAAAACAGTATTAATGCTCATTTTGTTTTAGGTATCTGATTTTTAGTTTAATTAAGAAGATACTTAAAATTGTATAATGATTTTTTTGTTATTATTAAACATTTACTAAGAAAGTGAATTACTATTACGACTATAAAAAACTTCAAAAAGTATAATGGTAACGCCGAATTTTTTTTTAATTTTTTCTAAACTAAAAAAGAATCAGTACTAGGTTTTGTCTAATTGTCAAACATTAAAAGGCGGCGTAGGTAAGCCAATTTTAGTCTTTCAACATCATTGGCCGGAATAATGGCAATACATGGCAGTCATTTCGAACCATTGTGTTGAGAATAACAATCTTCCTTAGGCGAGATACCTTTTATCAAAAAGGACATTCATTCGATTTTAAAGCCGTACATACATACATATGTACATGTATGTATTGTTTACAGCAATATCCTCAAAACATTCTGCTAAAAAATTCGTGGTAGGTAATATTAATTTAATTGAACACATCTTTCCAGATGCTCGCAGTATCTATCAAATAATCCAACGTGCCTGTTTGGAACTTATAACTTTTCGGTTATAAAGCGTGCCACAAATACTGCCGAGTCCATATGCTGCCAATGCAGCGTAGTTCGTAACTGAGTAGGGTGGAAAATAGGGATGAGTATGGGAAATTAATAAAACTGTCACTTAAATCGCAGAAGTGACGGGCAGCGCCCCCTGCACGAACACGTCACGCTTGATTCTGTATCTTAGTATCACGAACACAATGCCACAATTCGCTTGAACGCTCTATGAAATGAACTCGCTCTCTATTGTTAAGTTCGTTGTTGACTTAATTCTTCTCGCCCTCCATCGAATGAGATTCTCGTAAATAAATATGAAATGGAATTCTCCGTATTTTGCCGTTTCTATTAATTCCTCGCTAGCCACTCTTAATAACGACATCCGTTAAGCGTCGACGGATGCTTTTACTCTCGCCTTTTCTTAATCATCAACAATTAAGAACAAGAAAAGAAGTGAAATGGGAGCGTGGTATATGATAATTTGCGGATAAAACATCGTTTAAATGCTACATAAATTTAATGACGCTGGTGACGAAGCGGGCTCTATGAATGAACTAACATCTATAGAATTCAAGTGACAATACGAAAGTAGAACGACGTCAAGCTTAGGCGTATTCCGCAAACAAAAAACCTTCATTTATCCACGGCGTGCCACTTTCACAGCATCCGAGCTCGCGGGGATGGCTGTGCGGCTTCATTTTTTTATTATTTTGCTACCCCCTACCCCCCGGGAGGCGGTTGCGGCTTTCACCCTCGCCCCTACGCCTTCAATTAAATCCCTATCTCTCGCGCCACCTCATGCTTCCTGCTTAAACTCATAAAAATGAGATAAACACAAAAATATTGCTCGTACCTATCGTCGTTGATATTAAAGTGAGCCATCATCACTTTGGTTAATTCTGCCGGTCGTTCTTGAAAGCGCTTTTGATTACGTTCTCTCTGATTATATAAACGACAATAATGGAGAGCAAGAAGGAAAAGTGGAGACCAATTAGGATTTTATTTTCATTATTAAACATTTCATGTATAAAATATTAATAGCTTGCAACATAGCGGCTCTTATAAGTGACAGATATTGTAACTTTTAAGACATTTTAGTATTTTCCATACTCTTCTATAATTCCATGCTTCTACTATTTTAATAAAATAGCATTTCTTTAATTGAGTAATATTCCTGTAGATTAGGTATGAGTAAAATATAATTCTTAAACATTTCTCGATAGATAAAAGCTAATTTTAGTAAGCAGTAATGTATAAGTTAGCAATTTAAACTCTGTAGGAAACGTAGAACATAATAATAATACGAAACAACTAAACAAAGAGGGCATAGTTGAAATCAATGAATTCATAACAAGCGCCCATCGCTGAATAATTACCGAAGGGGTGGCGACACCGTAGGTCTGCGTAAACACTACGTTTCGTTATAAAGCGGGCGGTACCGTCCGAGCGTGAATTGGAGTCATAATAATGAAATAAAGGCAAAAGGATAAGCCGCAACGTTCATGGCGATTGTCGGTAACATCCCCGACTGGGTCGGGTAATCCACACCTGGGCCGGTTTAAAATGCAATACGAAAGGAATAAACTGGATTCTATAAACAGGGCGTGATTTGACTGGATTATGTTATTTATATTTCAACATCTTTGGATTGTGTTCTGGAAATTATTTTTTGGAATCGTGAGTTCTTGAGATTTTGAGAAAAGTTTTTGGTAATACCTAATTTGAGCGTCAGAAATTTGCAGAAACAGGCAACGTTCTCTATGGAATTGAAGTTAATAGGTATTCCTAGTAACCAGAGTTATTATGTCATGAAAAAATGACATTGAACGTTTTAATAAATCATAAGGTCACTGGGATGTAATGCCGTCACCAACCATAGACCGATGATCACGAAAACCTATTTTAAAGACAAAGTTGCGATTTTGTACATTGTAGTTGATTTAACATAAAGAAAGAGATAGGAACATGTACATGTAACAATATCCCTCTTTGTTCCATCACCCTACGGCCTCTCGACGTGGGTAACAGCGACTAAACCTTCGGGATATTATGTTACGTTTACAATTTGAAGTTACCAATGACAACGTTGGCACTCATATAAAAATGCCGGTACGATCACCATGTTTTGTGAGGTAATACATGTACATTTTTTCTTCACGCTTCATCGAGTTTATCAGTCAGATGACACACGGTCTATGTAATTAAAAACGCCTCTTAACTCTTGGTGACAGTTTTGTGTAAAAATTTGTCGGAGACTGAATCTTACAGAGCGGAGATCGAGTTACACATGTCAACTGCACATCGAATGATGTCTCAGAAGACTGTTGAACTAACGATGAATAGATGTCCGTATCAAATACCTAATACTTAAGAACATAAAATTCAATTCAAAATTCAGCCATGTCTTGAGGCATTAAAAATATTTCACTATATTCAATAGCCCCTATAAATATTTTCAACACGAAATTAATTCAAGATTTGATAAGGGCCATAAAAGTAGCGAAAACTATTTACAAAGCAAATAACCACAGAACAAGTTATCCACAAAAGCAAATACCGCCCAAACATCGCCTTTCATGCTGCGAGTAAATTACTGCGTTCGTAAAAATGGTATCAGATAAAGCTAATTATACGTGGTCGAAATATAGAAATGGGCTCACGCAAAGTCCAATCTCGGGTTATGGACGAAGTTTTAAAAGGTAGTATACAGGTAGTAAATAATGTTGGGCAGATACCGTGGCTAGGGGCGCGGCACGCCAAAAACACATTACGTGCGGGCAACTGGCTATTACGGGGAACCGCATGCGTCCATGTTAGCCGATAGTCGCCACCCGTACATGATATCCGACGACTAATTGGCCAGCTCCATGCATAAAAACCCCTACACCGGCAGGGAAGCCGGAGCAACGACGATACGTAAATGAAGTTACTAATAATCCAAGTTTGTATTAATTTGGACGGATGTAAGGGCCAATCGGTCGTACTATATTTTTCTAACTAAAGGGCGTCTCTAATGGTTGGGCGGCGCATGTTTCGTGACTGTCGAAGCGTAACTTCACCACCGGTGCCCCGTCAAAAGCCATCTTTATTTTTGTTTCGAGGGGTAACTTTATTGCGTTGCCTTCGAAAACAGTGTCTATTTCAGCGATTTTGAATATTCCGGTAGGCCGTTTATTAACGTCCTATGCGGCTTCCTATGGTAACTGTTACATTATCTATTTCAAATAATTTCGTTAATACGAACGAAATATTAATAACTGGTTTGTTTTTACGACTTCATATTGTTTATGCATCGTCGAATATTTTGCGATAAAAGCATTGTTATGTTTTTAACTCTACACGGTACCGGAATAAGTTTGCTAACTCGGTAGAGCCCCTTGTAATTGAAAGTTCCAGAGAATGATTCTTCGCTATGAATGATAAAACGGTGTACTTACAATATTCAAGGTTATATAATATATAACGATAACTATTTACAATAGTTACCATTATCAAATGTCTTGAAAGACTTTTTTTTATATTAAACAAATTACTTGATCACTATCCTGATGTGGTATAGGTGGTAAAGCGCGCTAATTTAGCAAATGCTTATTCGCTCTTGATTTCAAGACTTTTAAATATTTGTTTTGAAGACGAAGATTTACAATGCAATCGAACGAGAACACTGACGCGGGTAGCTGATTCCAGTTGATCGCGGTATGCAGGATAATAGAAGCCGCAAAGCGAGACGTTAGCGTAATATGTTTATTAAGATACAATATAGTAATAAATTATCAATTTTGTTTTGTTTTTTTTATTGTTATTATTATTATGTTACCAAAAATATATGTATGTATATTAAGCTTTTAGCTCGTGCCGACAACTGCGTCAGTGTGAAATTGGAGCAGCACGGTGAATTAGTTCTAGGCCTTTTCAGTATGAGGAGAAACCCGTACTTAGTGTTGGGCCGTCAGTCGCTGCAAGCCAGCCTTGTGTCGTCCCTATTACCTGATATCATCTAAACTTATCACGGCCCACTATTGAGCACGAGTCTCTTCTCTCAATAAGGTTAAGGCCATAGTCCACCACGCTGGCCAAGTGCGGATTGGCAGACTTCAAATACCTTTGAGTTTTGCAAACTCCCCTGCATGCAGGTTTCCTCACGATGTTTTCCTTCACCGTTGTAGCGAGTGACATTTAAATGCTTAAAACGCACATAACTCCGGAAAGTCAGAAGTGCGGACCCACCGAGTAGGAGGCCGAATTCTAAAGCACTAGCCTACCTGTGATATACGGAATCCTAATCCTAATATGTATAGCTGTGTATAAGCATTAATTACATTATTGTTTAGAACACGGGTCAGCAAACGGCGGCTTGTGGGCCACATGTAACCCGCAGGGCACTACGATGTGGTCCGCGCAGAGCCGGTTCAACGACGCAACTTGGCGAAAGCTAGATCCTTCTACGACGACACAAGAATTTTCAGAATATTTGTGGCCCTCATGTAAGAAAAGGTTGCCGACCCGTGATTTAGAATGACTTTTATCATACAGAATGTTTGAAGGTTTTTAACAACGAAGCATCAATGTCTGTTTGTTTAATACCGTGATATCAAAATCTCTTCTTGTACGCTCCAACAGCTAACAAAAACAAAACATAAATTATTATTGTGTATCTCTAGCAAATTATTTTTCTGTCATAACTACTTATATCTTGACCTCTTCGCCATGTCTTTGATAACGGCATATGTACAACATATAAGCGTATGTGAAGTTTTAATTATTTTGATAATAAAATAATGCTATTAACATCATTCTCAATTGAAATTGCGTCGGCCTCAGATTACGTTAGCTACTGATTATTTAACTTGCTAAATAAAAGATTATGCAAAGTTAGAAAGTGTGATTCTCCCGTTAACTACCATTGTTTTCTATTATGTTAAGTAATAATAATACCATAGCTTATTCATGTTAAGATTTACCAACTTACGATTGTATAACAATTTAAGATAGTTCATAGTCCTGCGGATTATTTCGATTGTAAGCGATCGAAAATGTTTAGAAACAACGGGAGCGGTCGGTGAGAGGATGTGTGACCATTAGTGGTAAAAAAATCCGCTTCTGTGCTGCTGACGGCGCGTAAAGCTCTCAGTCCTGGTTTTTGCTGTTACATAGCAATCGTTAAGCCATGTCGGAGGCCTTCAGGTGGCATAATCACTTCCGAAACTTGGTTGGCCACTAACCCTTCCACCAATCCGAATTGGAGCAGCGCGGTGGAGGCCATACCTTGGCCATGTTTCGCAATTAATATTCAAAAATCGGTGCCTACTTTGTATGTTAAACATAATGTTCCTACGTAGCCGAGGTTTTTCTTACTCAATCATTTTTACTTCTTAGGGGCTGTTTAAAACTGAAGCGAGAGCCGTCGTGTACAACGGACTATTTCATTATATTTCTAGTTGAATCTAAATAAAAAAAAATACATTGGTTAAAATTTTAATCAATGTTTGTATTAACAATATGTGCCACGCGAGTACCGTAGTTAATATATTAGTCAACAATATATTAAATAAAGTAATTGAACTAGTTCACATAACCACATACAGCATGTTATTAAATTAAACAGATACGGTAAATTAGATAATTTCTTATGCTCATGCAGCTATGTCGAACACCCTCAATATCTCTCTCAAAGAACTTCTGTGAACATTAATTGATTGATGTTGTAAATAATCTCGAATTAATCTGTAAAGCCGTTACAATTAATTAACTGAGTTGTTATCTTCTGTTTCACATTCACAGGGGGCGCAAAAACTTTCATTAGAATCGTATCTTCAGTAGATCCTATAAAAGAATTTTACCTTATTCACACTGTGGTCGGTGAGCTATTGTTATCAAGATTAATGATAAATACGATCAATCATGCCTCATTAATTTTATCACACTAAAACGATAAGTGTTTTGCACAAATGTACGTTTTTTCTAAACCGTTCTAATAATACTATTGTTCGGAGCTAAGAGCTGCATTGTTTAGGAACTGTAGAAGATAATTTTAACTATGTTGGTATGAAGGAACGGTTTAGGTGTTAGTATGATTCCATATATAAAAAGATTGTAAATATAAAAATAGAAAATAAGAAACGTGTTTCATGCTATGCAATAAAAGGCAGTAAGTTAAAATATTTTGTGCGGACTCCAAGTGACATTGGCATGAGCTTTCATGCTTAAATGCGCATTACAAAAGTCATGTATTAAATGTTGAAGAGTTCCCTCACCAGGAGCTTATACTGAATCACAAAAATTAATTAACATCCAAAAATAAATACGTAAAATTACCTTTATATAGGATAAGGACCAGTAAATTAAATGGTTGCAAGAGTAAACCCAACCAGTATAGTATCTAACGAAAAAGTGAAATAAACTCTAATATAAATTCTACAAGGGTACTGAGTTCCGAGGTTTTAAGAGCAAAAAACGTATCTTGTATGCCTATCCTAAGGAATCGGATATGAGCTGTATCAAGGTGAAATTCTAGATGTAAGTAATATCACATCGTGGAACAAGCGTTCTTATATTCGGCCGCGTTATACTAGAGTAATGTAATAAGCTACTCACAAACCGACCTCCCAATGACTTATCTGAGTTCAACTCTTACTAGGAAGATGTCAACAGCTGCCATTTATCAAATGTCAGTCTATCGTTGAGTACCTATATTGAGGCGTAATATGTTTCTTGACAGTCGTCAGGCTGGGTGCGTTGGCGCCAGGCACTATCCGTTATTTGAATTGGACCTCACAAGACGTCTTATGTAGAACGTATAAACTAGTGAGAATTAAGTGTCGCGACCACGGGTCATTTGTTATCTTGGGGCACGTCTCATTTTATTGCTGACATATTATTAATATCGATGAGAACATTGAATTTTACGAAGCTGGGAGGCATTGTGTCGCAAGAGTACGGTTTGTAAATGTTAAATGTGTACTTGTTATAGATATTGTTTTCATAGTTTTAATGTGTAATGTTGTTGTCTATGTCATTCGTTTTTTCTATGTTATTGCAGTGAGGTGGTCGGGGGTCAATTCTGTGATAATTATGTTTATCATTGCCAAAAAAGATCTGAGATCACCATGATAAAAATATGCGATCAACCTGTCTGGCCGTTTTATCAAGTGACTTTGATAGAGTAGATAGATAAACTTGTTTAAATTTTAAATCTCTTCCCAAATTCGTCTGGCAGTCTTGACGCCTAAAATAGATCAGTATTCAGGTCTCAGATAAAGAGGTCAGGAATCAGAATTTCTATGAGGCTGTCTGGAACATTGGCTATTTTAGATCGGAAGTTTTGACATAAATCATTACGGAAAATACCCATGGTCCTATTGTTGAAGTTGGAGTAATGGAATCCAAATTAACTTTTTCACATTCTACTCGTAAGATTTGATTGGAGAGATCGATGAAATTTGGTTAACTCTTACTACAAATAATATATCAACTTTAATAGTCATCACAAAGTTCTAGTCTTCGGTAAATTATACTGATGCAAGGACATGTCAAAAATGTATTATGAGATAAGCTTAAAGGCTAAATAACGACAAGGAAATAATTAGTGTACAAATCTTTACACACATAGACTGCAATTACTTTCATAACACCAACACAATAAATTAAAGGCAAACTGATAAATAATAGAAGTCTTGCACGCGAGCATTGAGTGTGAAAGTTTGCAACTTCACTGTGAACAATGATTATTTATCTTTAACTATTTTATTATCAGGTGTTAAATCACTTTCTTTACAACTCTGCTTTGTTGTTAGTTGCATACGTTTTGTACTAAGAAACAGATTTGATTCTCAATCAATTCAAGAACGTCATCTTTTATATTAATGTTCACGTCATTTGATAACTCTTTATCGTTATCATCTTTTAAAAACTACTGTATTATCTCATTATTATGATTCAATTTAATTTATTCTACAAATGATGCTCTGTGCAATGTATTTATATCATGATCGTGGTCGTCTAATATCGAAATGACTTTAACTTCTGATAACTTGGGCATGAATAGTTGTACAACTCCATATTGTGTATTACGTATGCACAAATCTGAAACAGATGTAAGGTTACAGACTACAATGCTAGCCACTTGACCAGTACACGACCGAGCTTAGCCAACGATAATTACACAACATGTCATCTACAGGGAATTGCCTAAGGTGACCATGAAACCGCAAATTCCAGCTGGTGAGCGCATGTCATACAATGTCAGTTTACGTAAAGTCGATCTATATCATGCATCGCTTCAAAACTTGAATGGAGGCTCAAATACTATTCAATCACGACTCTATGTTAAATTGTGACACATACTCGTGTCCACAACCCGCCTCGTGGCTGACCGATAGGAAAAAGGAAAGAGGAAGCGTCCAATGCGCCTAGAATGAAATTAGCCTGCCGGTCAATTACTCCGAACCGAGCGCGGCTTACTAATGGCACGCGCGGCGTTCCATGCATACGACACCGCTCATTTATATGCCATACCGCGTACTCTTTATTGTCCCATAGATTGGTAATACACGGGAGGACTGGCACTTTGTGCTGTAAATCGTTGTCTGTACACGTCTCCTCGATTAACTGTGTGCTGTAACCATAGGTGGAGCGGGAACCGTGTCAGTACATGCCGCCTGCGCGAGTGTGGACCGATGACATCATGTCCGGAATGGGCTGACCACACAGAAAACGTGAGGGTACGTGCTGCCTCACGCTTATCGACACACGTTCCACAAAGTTCTAGATGAGGCATCTTTGAACTTGCTGATCAAACGCCCTTTGTGGTAAATATGATCAAACAGACAAAAACCAATTGAAATAATTTAAAATCTTAATTTGAAATTACACTAACATAATATGTCAATATTTTTATAGATTTCTTTTATTTGACGCCTACTTAAAACTGTTTGACTACCATAAGTGTCTACCTACACATACATCAGACATCTAAAGAAACTAATAAATTAGCAGAATTACCTGGAATCTAAAAAGAAGTAAGACGAGTTCTTGAAAACGCCAAATAAAAAGTCATCGGTATAATTTATCTGCATTATAAGCTTAAATCTAGCTACTGTTAAATTCTTATATTTTCTTGGATTAACACGCCTGAATTTATCATACTTACGAAGGATATTAACAGAAGGGAGCAACAAGTTATGTAGCTACACTTGTCATACATATGAAAATGACTTCACGACTTCTTAGTATGCTAAGGCTGTGTTATATGATGTGATAAGCGGAACTGTTACAAAATCATTATAATTTTCATCGATTCATACAAAACAAAAAGTTTAATGTATGTATGTATTACATTTATTACATACATACAGTATTTTAATACAACAATTTAGCTCGAGAGGTTTGATTATAATTGATATAAAATAAATTATATTTTTAGTTAATTCGTGGCTGTATAAATATTGGTTGAGACATAGTAATAGGTATCTAGTAATAATCTTATATTATACCCGTAGTGAAATACATTGGTTATATATTTATATAAATATACAATTATTGTTAAAGTTATTTCTCGTGTTCGAGAAAACCGCATAAAAATCAATACCGAGGGCTTTTTTTCAATGGATAAATCAATTATGGTTTTGTTTTAGTGTAAATGCGTTTCATATATCTTTGGGGACTATCAAATGAAGATACCGAATTTTCCACAGAACCCTAAAACAGAGGCATACTAAGCCGACTTCAAAACAGAACATTATTTATTCGAAATGTTGATGTAGTATTATAATCAATGCAAAAAAATCTCATTAAGGTTATTTGTTAGGCTTTCAAACATTATTAACAAAATTTTATACTGCTTGGTATTTTATATGTGGGTTTTTTATTACTCTACAGTTACTTAAATTCAATGAACAGTAAGTGAAAAGAACAGTTTAGCAAAACGGTGCAGTAGTTGTGCCAACTGTGTGTATGGGCCAACCGAAATATTATAATTGCTTAAAATGATTCTAAGTAGTGGTATAACTTATTACTTACTATACAGAATAGTCGATTTACAAGGAACTAGGTTCAATTTTACAAACGTTTTAATACTAAAATGACAAATCGGCCAGTCATAGAAGTAGAAAATTGAAGCTTAACAATTATGCAAAACATTGAATAGATTCAACGGAACACAACTTTTTATAACTGATTTGTCTAATTCATATTCACACTGTTTTGCAACATTCCTATTGCATAATAACTGTATATTAATAGAATCAATCTCGGAAACTATTCCTATTAATCAAATACAGGATATTTTGCGTGTCTATTATTAAATTGTTTATTGCTGATCGTAAAATAAATCCAATTGGTTAATTATTATTTTCGCAAACACAATCATCAGGCGCCGTCCTATTAGGAAGTTATAACCATTAACGGAATACAATCGCAATTTCTTCCTGTCGTAAATAAACTTCGGCAGGCATGAGTAATCGTTACTTTGTGTGCACAATATCGGGTGGGGGCCAAATAGATTGGTACGTGAGTCGCATCCTGACCGCACCTTTACTGGGCTCGGGATGCTTGGGAAGAGAATAGGCTTTATGTCATACTCCAACGGATTTTGGTCGATTTTTGCGTGTCGTTCACAACAAGTCCGGCTCATAGGGCTGATACAGTTTTAATATGAAAATTAACTATTCAGTTGAGTGAATTCTGGTACTCAGTAAGGATAATAAACGAGTTTATATTTCGTTAAATATATAAAACTATATTTTACGCTAAAATTTTACGAAGTAATTTACTATTCTTATTATTATAAAAGAAGTCTTTAAACTACAAAAAATGCCATTTACAGCTACTAATAACCTATCTGCAACTTATCTTCCAACAATAATTTAAAATATAATCGTAGGTTGTTACATATTTCTTACCTAAAAAAATCAAAAAAGACTATAACAGTAAAATACTTAATTTACAAGAATAATAATTACATGTCTTCATTTTGTTTTGATCACGAATTCCTTGAGCTGTACGAATCCGGATTTAAACCATCTTAGTACAAATTGGAATGGACAACTTAACAAAAACACCAAAAACCAAAACTATAATAAAGAACAACCTACTACCAAAACTATACAACAAAAAAATCATATACAACTGCAGCCCTGTAGTTCAACGAGTGTTCGAAATCCACCTTGTACGTCATGTATGGTGTAGTTGAATTTTCCGTTTGTAATTATGCCGGCTCGCAGCGGAAGTGTCGGCTTGGTTGGAACACACATCACGTGGCAATCGGCTGACGACCAGATAACGGGCCCTCACCACGTATGGACAACGACGCGACCATCTCACAAGGGACAGTAGAATTTTTGGCCCCGCATATAAAAACTGCGCTTCAACACCTACTTGTCATGATCTCTGTAGGCCTTATTATAAATACAGTGCTTTCGAATTAATTGCGATAGAGCATCAATATTAATTGACGACCATTTTATTGGTCCTATTTAGTATTTATTAAGTCAGTTTTTGTAAGATACGTACAACTTTTTGTATTTTAAATTGTATTTTAATACAATCTAGAGGATGCGGATGGGATTAACGTTGTAGTGATCGGAAGAACTAGAGAACAAATATCTATCTGTCACTTAACAAATCGAAACCAAGACAGCTTGCTGGCTGATACAGAACCCATGTGCATACCCATTCACACTTGCTCAAAATTTAGAGATTGTCCAACCAATCATCGCTTTAATTATTATAGATAAGACGTTGATTTGTATAGTCGTAATTAATTCAATCAAGTATCTTGTTACTTCAATTAAGTAGTGTTGTGACAGTAGGTACACGATCCATAATATAGTATACGTTATCTAGACAACGGAACTTCATAGTCGCATCCCAAGCCGTTGAATATCCGAAAAATCCGTATACACTTGTATTAATATCCGAAAAATCTAATTCAAATCTTGAGTCTGACTTGAAATGGACAAATCGTTTTTTCCTGTAATTGTTTTGTACAATATACTGCTATCAGTTAGCTCAGCTTTAGAGTAAAAGGTAAATCGTAGCGTAATAAGCTTATAATAATACTGCGTTAAGAAACGGTAGTAAGACCGTAATATCATATCCGTAACTGGTCTATTGCTGCCTATTATGGATCACTATGAAATATGTTACGACATTGAAGCACTCTTGACAAATAGTTTTAATTTAAAATTCGGTTCAAATAATTGTTTTGAACTCTAAGATCATTTTAATGACAATGTGGTGTTAAAATTAATAAGTATTTAATGGAAAGACTTTGGTTAGGATTGGTGGAAGAAAATGTTATAGAACTTTTTGGAGATTTAAAGACAGATACTCACAAAAGGGTTCTTAGTTCGATTATTATTGATCGAATAAGTTAAACAAACGCGGGCGTGGTCGATAAGACGATGGAAGACTGCCAGCTGTTGTAAAGCAATCTCAGATGTCATTGAGCGGATAAAAACTCCTTACTTCTGTTGACCAACCACTCCACTAATCCATATTGGAGCATCACGATGAAGCTCTATGCTCTAGTTTTTCAGATCAGAGCAGAGACAAGTGTCTATTAACGGGCTAATGTCAAGGGCCTCAACCTATGACGGACCACTGCCGCTAAAATATCGACGTGGCTTAACGATTGCTATTTGACTATAACAACCACGAGTAGCTTTACGTGTCCTCTGAAACCTCAATTATTTTGATTACCATCGAAACACTCCACCGTGCCATAAACGCTTCGATGCCAAAAGTATTCTCTCAGAAATGGCACCAGAGCGCCTCCTTGATCAACTCTGTTTCCTAATGGTGCTAGGCTTTTTAATAAAAAAAAACATTTTTATGTTTCTTAAAACTAAAACAAACTTTATTAAGCTACGTAAGTCATATTGAATCAGTTTTTAGTCTTGTCACGTAACTTACACTGTGAATGAAGTCACGAACTAACTGTAAGTGTTACATTGTCAATAAATTACAGTGTTGGTAACTAAGTACTTATACCCGGAGACTTTCTTAGCGTCAAATACTTTGCAATAGAAAGGGCTGTAGATTTATCACCGCTGAAAATGTCATACCGTAGGTTTACTACACACTGTGGGTTGAAAGTTCAGTTACTTTTTAAGCTAAATTAGAGCTAAGACGTTTCAGATTGTAATGCTATTTTTATTTGATGGTCAATTAATTAGTACTTGACCGCGTTACTGCCTGATAGTAAGCAACGATTCGGCCTTAGATGATAAAGTGCAATAATTTTGCAAAACCCTATTTACTCTTGACTTGAATACACATTTTAATCGAACAGGAACAGTGGCGCATAACTTATTCCAGTTATTTCAGTTATTGAGAACTGCGTTCAAATTACATCAAATTTTGAAGATCAGCGTGCATAAAAAGAAACAGATAAACACACACAAACGAGTATTCTAAAATTTGATTGTTTACTAAATTGCCCAATAATAGTTTCTCCATATCGTCTACCTCCTGACAGCGGTCGATTACAGATTTCAGTTACATATTATTAATTCATATATATTATTACCTAACAAGTTGATGCTAGACATCGAACCCACCTGAAGGTAATTGGCAATGATGTCTAAGATATTAGGCGTAATAACTTGGTATTAGATAGAAATAATTTTATTGATGATATTGCTAATATTATTGATATGGATAATATTGATAATGTTGATGAATGGACGAAGTTATATTGAATAAGCGAAATTTTTTGCTACCCGGCCCTGTCTTAAAGCGATATGCCGGTGTCATAGGTGACTCCTTTCACTTGCGGAAGCCTTAATTTAACCCCTGACTTCACAATCCAACATTCCTTCTAAGCTATCTCTGCTCATGGTCGCTAAAATATCAACCGAGTTGTATCCAATGTACTTAATTTCACCTTTAACTATGTATATTATGAGGAATAGTTACTAATATTATAAACGAGATGGACCTGGCGTGCGTTGGTCTCACTCATCAGCCGTGTGTCTGAACGGCATAATTTTGGTAGTATTTCTACAGAATTATAAACAGAGTTACTAATGACATAAGTGCTCTATCTCCTACAATTTCAGAGTCTATGTATAAAGGACAAAGAAACAAACATTCGGTTTTATATATATAATAGTTGATGTCTATTTTTCCCTTCGGCACTTATAAAATAAAATAAAATTATTATGTATATTTTAATTAAAATTATCCTAACATTTACTAACTTTGTTTGTACTAACCTATTAACCAGTAGTTACCAGGAAGACGTTTTATTATACAAAATAAAAATTGTTAGCTGTAAAAATAATTAAATTGGCATAGTGACTAACTATAGTAAAATAGAATTTTATTAGTTAAATTTACATATAAGTCTGTCATAGATTATTTAAAAAACAGTAATATTGCGAAACTGAAAACAAGAATTATTTCAAGCAGATGATACTATAATTTTTTGTATTGAGACAAATTTAGAATGAGTAGCAGATTTTATATATTTTTAGTATTGAACTTAATTTTGTGTTTCATGACTTTAGTAAAGCGAGCTATTGGTTCCTACGACAACAAATTTATTTATAATACTAACTCATATTTTTAATCTTAAAATTTAAATGTCAACGGTAAGAATTTCTTTGCCTTCGGGACGAAATATTGGCATCACACATCGTGAGTACCACACTACCGTTTATATTAAAAATAATAAATGGTTTAAATTTACGTGTAATAAAAGTAATAATAACAAATGGACTTCAACAAATTAACTTGGAATTATGAAATAATTAAACTATGTGAGGTCTGTCGTCAATATTTGAAAATAAACTTAGATCTACTTCAAAGAAAATTTTTAACTTCTTAAATTAAAACTTGAAGATCCTTACATTATGATATGCAAATAACTTATATTTTCATTTAAGTTAGCAACACTAACTAAACCGCTCTTTAAACGATTTAACTTTTTTGCCTTTATGTATTAATTTGCTTTTACTGTATCAATACCGGTATTTGTTTTCCTAATATATATAAATAAATAAATAAAACAAATTCGGAGATTCAGGGAAATCGAATCCAAGAATCCTTGCTTCGTTGATTTTACTGTGTAGACTGTACAGAAGAATACTAATTTGCTTATTTTAAATAAATCTTTTTTTTTAATAAATATGTTATTGTGTGCATGGATCCAAGTCACTAACCAATTAATGTTTCTTGAATGTTTTCAGTTGTATAAATAATTGCTAAATAATTTACTACTAGGTTCGAACGTTGGTCTGTCGACCGATCCCGGGTTCGAATCCTGCGTATCCTCTGGGATAGATCAAATGCTCAAAGTTATATGCGTCTTACAAGTTCATTATCACTTGCTCTGATGAAGGAAGATATTCTGAGGAAACCTGCTTCACAGAGAGTTCCCCATAAAATTCTCGAAGGTATGTGAAGTCTATCAACCCGCACTGGCCTAGTGGGCCAGCGTGGTAGACTATGACATACATCCCTCATTTTGTAAACGG
>DWJZ01003201.1:0-17582 GCA_018249125.1 Asbolis capucinus
AATGGATAAAACGCCGAGTGACTTGTTAAATTATAGATGAATAGAGTAAGTGTGTAGCGAATTATGCAAATGCAAAGCTTTTCGCGCGTTCATGAAAATTTTGAAATTATATTTAAATTTACAAGGTTTTTAAAATATTTAAAAACACTTTGATTTTAGATCCCTACCACAAAGAAATATATAAAAAATACCATCATTGCATTGTAAACCTAGTGTACCCTAGTAGTAGAGTACCCTAGTGTGGAGCCAATCCTGAACATATTATCGAGTCATGCTTATCATAAAAATGCATTGTCATCAGGACGGAAGGTTTATGGAAAATATCAGCTCCGTAGGAGGAAGTGGGTCTAATCAAGCTTCCAAGATTTGACCCAAACATTTAATAAAGAAATACACTGCAAGTTAAATAAAAGCTTGTAATATTAAAAATGCTCTTTGAGTTTGATTGTAGTATAGATACTGGGGTAATTTATGAAACCAATTTCGTCCCGCACACCTCACCACAACTTAATTGGTCATATTGTTGAAGTTCATTCAGCGTGTAATATTGATTCAATGATTAAACGTCGTTTCAATGTAAGTTTGATTGTCAGCTCGATTATTGGTATATTATTTATTGGGCGTTTGTTTGTTTACAAATTTCGAAGAATGTTTCCGATCGGATTAAGTTTTTTTTTTGGTTTGTGGTAAGCCGATGAAAGCTATGTTTACTGCCTTTTCGATATATTTTTTCTTAATTTTTTATGATGTCATTATTAGTTTCGTAAATTTCTGCCTTTTCGGTTCGTAAGACGAAATTAACTAAATGAAGTAGTATTTTACCATGAAATTATAATATTAAATTCTATGCGAAAATTTTGGTAGGATATAATTGGCGTGGCTAATTCGTGTTAAAGGACTATGAATAAAAGATTCTCACTTGGGTTGGTTTCCACGTCATGAACAGACAAAAGCTAGACTTTTATAGGGTTAATTAATCAATGAATTAATTCACATTTGCTGGTCTTTATAACACTATTACATACAAAGTAATCTTACAAGCACTAAAATAAATTTCACCTTTTAAGGTACACGATATGTACTGACATAAAAATATTTAGTTAATTATTTTTTGTAGGCTATTGTTCTCAAACGTTGTGCTGACCTAATAATATAATTCTTTAATGATTAAAGGTGGCATCAATTGAAATAATCTGTACATAATAACTTCTCCTGCACCTCCTCAGTACGTCCATGTTCATGCCACTTGCACTGCACTCTTGCACTTGCACTGCACTGCAACATTTTTGCCGTTTGCACTAGTAAGTTATGAGTTGTAAGCATTTTCTATGATTGTCCACAGGTGAAAACCCAGCAGCAATGCAGTCATCATCACAACGCGTCATCACCTACATCAACTCTCATGGCATCCTGCTTCTGACTCCACTTACTCTGAGCATCGTATTACGGTGACAATTAGATTAAGCACTAGTTTTAAACTAATATAAACTCTAAATGTTTGTTTTAGGGTGTATTTTCGTGTGATATCTTTGACATGGGTTTCATTGCAAATTTTATGAGTTCAATTTTGAAAAGAAAATAATATTGTGTTTTAAGATATTGAATTTAGTTTAGTTAGTGCTTTTAGTGACTAATTCATTATAAGTATCCAAATGTCTTGTAACATAAACAAAAAAAAAACACAATAAAATGAATAAAGTAAATTTACAGAAACAAAGTAAAACAAAAAGTAATTTTATAATCTAACACTTGCTACGGATCAACAGAAAGCCATCGTATGTGACAGCGTGCAATAAAGAAGCGCTGGCTCTCAAGATACAAGTTATCCTTTGACTTACATATTTTAGGAGACATAGTAACCCAGCCATCAAGCACCCTTAGTTAAGTAATTGTGAAATTATCGTACAATAACATTTTTCTGTTGTCAATAAACTAATATTAAACTAAAAATAACATAGCCACGTGCCTTGCGTGGTTTGTGTGTGACCGCGAGTTTTATGAGAACGTAAATCTGTTGGTCCCAGTACTTATCAAATGACAATTCTCAAGCCTTGTCGGAGTAATTCGAGTGGCATAAAACCTGGGCAGGGCTTGGACTTGATAAGAAATAAATATTATTTTCGAAATTTCCAACTACATATGTGCAGACAAAATAAGGGATGGTATCAATCCCACGCGGATGAAGTCACGGAAAAAGATTTTTTTCGACCTATGTGGGGATGAAGACTATGCCACGCAAAAGGAGTCGCGGGCAAAAGTTAGTTTGTAATAATTCCATGAACTCCATTTTAGGGTTTCCATGTCAGAGATATCAACACAATTGGATTATAGTATGTTAAAGTCAATGTGAGAGGATCACACAACACAGAGGGAAATATAAATGAAGGCCCACCACTAGATAGAACATTCGACGGGAACCACTCTAGCATTACTTCTATCTCTGTCTCACAGGTCTCTAACTCTCTCACTTCTTATTCTTTCTTCTACCCTGGGGCGAAAATAGTTGCCTTATATATTTGTTTGTATCTATGTGTCTGGCTGCATAATCATAGTTTATAAGAATAAATTTATAGAGATAGTATTTTTATTCTCTCATCATCTGCTTACTTGTGACCAAAAATATACACCTCAATCTTGGTGTGAATCCGTTTAGTTATTGAATTTATCAGACACAGCGAGGGAATTTATATTGAGATTAGTCAAATTGTAATTAACAAATGACCAATTAGCACTGAATAAGTGTGCAGAGCTAACCGTGCCTCTAAAATCCACCACCCCGTTTTCTAATTACCGTTTCCCCTTTCTATCTGTGTTCTGTGGAGTGGGTGAAGTGTGGTTTTCTACCAAACGTTATATTATAACATTGTTATTAAGTGTATTAACATAGCAACTCAATGTGAATATAAAGTCTATCAAATAGTTATGAAGGATAAAAATATTATTTACTCATCATTAGGACTAATTATATCATATTATGATAAGGAATGTTTAATGATTTTTATCCTAATTTTATGCAACTTATTTTAATGTTTAAGCAAATATAAATTTATTAATAAATTGTATGAATTATTTCCTGTTAATTTATATTATCCACTACGTTTTAAACTTAGTTACTAACTTTAATCAGTGACTAATTTTACCAGTGACTAATTCACTATAAACATTGTAAATATTAGGCGAATATAAAATGACCAAAAGTAATAAAACTTTTAATTTTACGTGTATCAACTTTTGGTCAGCATTAACACGTGTAAAGTATTTAAACTTCATTAATTATATTAATTGTTAATATCTGTAAATAATATTGTACCTTAAGGCAAATGATATAAATACTTATTAAATAATTGATTGTTTTATTTAATATGTGGTTTTATTTAAATAACCAGTACATAAGTACTCAATTAGACACTAGAATAACTTATTTAAAAAAATATATATATTTAAACTTACATTCAATGACAAGGCAAAAGTAGAAACGAAAGACTACATTGCCTATCATAAGCCGTGAACTTCGACAAATTGTTTTGTTTCTGGAAAAACATAAGACCAATTGACCTCATATTAGACACCGCCTGCGCTGGCAATGACTAGTTTTGACTTTATTTTATTAGCGCAATTTTTAATCGACTCATCGCAGTGCACTGTTTTTCCTTTCCGTCTCTCTTACATCTACGCCTTGGCCGAGTGCTTTGTAAGTAGGAAGAATGCGTTCGTAGTCGGAAGTGTTCATGGCCAGGTGGCTTGTATAAATTGTAGGTGGTTAAAAAGTTATGCAACAACGAGCACTGTCGATAGAAGGATGGATAATGAAGAAAAAATCATCAAGCCGTCGGTCTTTGTTATCGTTAAACGGTAATCATTAAACCACGTCCAAGGACTTTCGGCGGCATAAAAACTACCTACACTTGAGTTAGGTCCTAACGCGTCCATCAATCCGCATTAAAGCTGTGTGGTGGAGTATGCTCTAGGCCTCCCCATGTGGACAGACCCGTACTCGGTACTGACTCGTTAATAGGTTAAAAAGGAGGCAAAAACTATGCTAGCTGTTTAGTCCGACGAATTTATCTAGTCGTCGTAGCTGTGGTATACCCAGCACGTTCAACAAGAAGCTTTCGAATTAATTATTGCTTTTCCAATACTGAATACAAATTTGACAGCCATGTAGCTTAGTTTGGTCAATTTGATGATGAGGCATAGTAATATACCTACCACCCAAGGAGTCTTGAAGCAGAGATGTCAATGTTTAAAATTTATTCATCATTCCAACTTATAACTACCCCACAACTGAGCTAGGGTCTCCACTCTCCATCTCCACAATAGCATTGACAATGTGCAGGGATCAGACCCTAGTCCACACGCTAGCCAAGTGTGGAGTAGACTTCACACACCTTCGAGAACTTCATGCAGTTTGCTCACAATGTTTTCACAGATAATTTACTTGTAAAATGCACATCATGTAGAGGTCAGCGCAGTGTTCGAACCTAGAACCTACCTAAAACCTAAACCTTGGAGAGATTAAGGAGCAAAGACCGGCTATGACTGCCTTTATCCATAAGCAATTTGAAAGTGACAGCGTTATCGTATTGGCCCTCTAAGAATTTCTCTCATGCCTAATAAAAAAAAGGTAGCGAGAAAGTGTAATTGGGGTCATTAACGATACCAGTTTAGGTTCTCAACGACGATAATCCAAGCATCTAAACGGCTCAAAAGACTGTTTAAGTTAATTAAAGGACCCTAAAATGTTGTACTTAAGACTCAATATTACTTTAGCAAAGAAAAGGGCTTCATTGCCCTTGATCTTTGCTCTGGAAGTAAATTCAAAGGTTACACACTACTGCTCCTGTAGACATTACTTTTTATATTATTTTACTAACGTCGATGCCAGCGCTAATTCAAAATGTAGTGTAATAATATGTATAGGTATTTATGTATTATATTATCTCCTAGTATTGTAACCACCTGCCGCATAATTTCACCATCAACCTGGGTCGAGTGGCAGAGAATGCCTCTAGCCATTAACTCCGCTCTGTGTTAGCCTATTGTAAGGTTTTTAACAATAAAGAAATAAATAAATAAAATTTTGAGGTAGAAATAGAAACGCGTTTTTTTTCCTATCCCATTGTTTGGCGTAAAAACTGAAGTTGAATATTTTTCCCAGGGAAATGTTTTCATTGTTCATCAAATCTACAACGCGTATATTTTTGATATGATTTCCTACGATCGGCGTTTGTTTCGCAATCCTGAGTTCTATTACTATTTTTAAAGTTGCTTAAAAAATTATGAATACTTGCTACAGTGCAGCTACACACTTGAGGAAACCTGCACTCCTGTAAATTTCCCATACAATTGGAGAAATTGGAGTCAACTAAACCGCATTTAGCCAATGTGGTGGAAATAGCTTTAGCCTTTCTGTTAAACAAGCCCTACGCCTTGTAGTGAGACAGATATATGTTGCAATTTATCCTGGCTTCGTTGGTTAATAAAGTCCACAGTTTTGATATATTTCGTTATTAAATCTCTTGAATATGAACATACTTGCTCAACCCGTCATTCAGCCGAGCCACAGTGGAATAACGCTTTGCATAAATAATTTAAAAAAAAAAGTTCAAAACAATAATTCCATCGATATATTCTTTGGCACGACAAACGAAAACAAGAGAAAATTTATTAATAATTTTACCCTTAATAAAAGAGTCGGAAATATACTCGTTCTTCCTTTCTATTTATAGCGTTAATCAATTCAACCCACGCCCCATAAAATACATGGATTCATAAAAGAAACTCTCTTTTAAACATAAATAATGAACTGAGGTGTGTAACTTTATGAGTCTTTACAAAACCCTTGACTGATTTCTATAGTTCCGTAGAAAATTCGGAACCCTATATTTTCAAAGTCTAGAGCAGAAACTCACGAGAAGTGTTACAAAAACAAACGTTGACCTCACATATAAATACATAGTAAGATTTTACTTTGATCCCGCATTATCTACAAAAAATTGTGCCCAATTTTGTTGAAACAATTCCAGTCGTTTCAGGATTGCCTTACTAATTTTCACCTGTTTTCCCGTGGGAATAAACCCGTTTTCCAGGTTAATAAATATCCAATAATATATGTACATATCTCGGTAAATGTATAGATGGTAACTACCCATCAAAACTAGATTTTCAACTCTGATCAGTAGTCCCTGAAATTAGAATAAAATATATAAAAAAAATAGTGATCTGGCGACACCGCACTCGTCAGACGATAACGTCACTACAACACCTGAATCACGCTATCGGAGTTTTCTGTATCGTTAGCACAATATATAAGTTCTGACTTACGATTGGAGCTCAGCCGCTCTGCAGGCATAACACCTAGCCTAGCGGGAGATCTCCCCTTTGCTAAAGGTCCTTAAAAATCTTTTGTGTTCGAGAAAACCATTTTTGGTTTAGGTTCATTTTCTAAATATTAAGCTTTAAAGGAAGTTTTCACAGCCTTGCAGCTTGTTTCAATTGTAGCCGGTCGAAAAAGTTAAGTTGAAGCTTCGTAAAAGGTGCTCCACGGACCACTGGTGGGCTCGGGAAGTACCCGAAGTGGTCCTCGAATACATCCAAAAAATATTTAAAAATAGGAAATTATTAATTTTTACTTGTACTTGTAAGCTATATTAGGTACTTACAATAAAACAGGTGGTGGTCCATCCGTAGACAGATTTTTTTCAAATGGGTCCGCATCACTAAAAGTGAGAATATATGCTTTAAAGAGTTATTAATTAAGGTTATGTTTTTTTATGTGATAAGCAGGCAAACGAGCGGACGGTCACGTGATGGTAAGTGATTACCGCCCCCGTGGACTTTAATATCACCAGACTGAAGTGTTAACTACGCGTTGCCTGCCTGGAAGTACGTAATAAACCCTCTTAAGTAGGAAGAGAAACAACCAAGGGAAGCGCTGCATTGCTAAAGCAACTAGGATTAGTAACGTCAGCAACTGACTCCATATGCACCAAAAACCTAACACTTCAGGACGGGCGACAAAAGAAGAATGGGGAAGAGGATGGATGAAAGACGGAGAGAAAAAGGGGAGAACTGACTCTGAAGCCCCTGCCGGAACGCGACGAATCTTTTGGCGTTTGACTCAAGGAAGAATGTGGAAATCAGTCAGACGGGCTTCACAAAAAAATATTAATGCTTCCGCGAAGGTCTACCACCGAGCAGCTGACTCCTGTACGCCTTTTAAGATACGCTGATAGGCCAGCATGGGATTGGGGTTTTTATTCTAAGCCATCGTAATACGGATAAAAATGTTTTCTCATTGAATTTGCGATTGGCTCTTATTGGCTTGATAAATAGGCCTCTGTAGTGACTTTAAGCTCAGCAGATTAAGAAATTATAACGTCATGGAACCCTACATGTCGCATATGCACTTTGCCGGTTTATTGTTTAGGACTACATCAAAATTTTGTTCTGAAATATTCCCTTATTTTGAAGTTATTCTTCTTTTGGGACGACAGAGCAAAATGATGAGAGTAATTTTTTACAGTGGGTACAAATGCAAAAAGTACATTTATTAGAAAGTTTTTTATCACACACACTTTTTTTCTTAAATTTCAAAATTAACCGAGTCGTGGCGACAACCCGTAAATGCGAACCCCAGTCCATAGCGACCCCCATTAAATATAACGGGCCGAGACTTTGTCGTCGTTCGCTATAATGGGAATCATCTTATAATGTTGGCTAGTTTTTTATTTTATAATCATTTTGGCTATTGTTTTCAATAAAAAGGATATTGTTTGGGTCGGGTCGTAGTTGTAGTTTAACGGAATCATTTTGTGGGATAAACCTCGTTTCACGTATAAAAGTGTTTTTACCTACAACACGGGATTGCTATTTTTTTGTGTTAGGCGCTATATAATTTTATGTTTACCTCCATTGATTGATAAGGACATTTATATACCTTTGTAGTTTCCACCCGCGGGTTAGCCCGCATGGTAGCCTCGTTGGTAAAAAGTAGCCTATAAATTATTCCACACTATAATATTTCTTTGTGCCTAATTTCGTCTAGATCGGTTCAGAAGTTTATGCGTGAAGGAGTAACAAATCCATCCATCCTCCAATATATAAAATACACATAATATACCATTTTACAAGCTTTTATTCGTAGTGTATGGTATATAACTTTTTAGGTTTGTTTGGGTCAAAACTTGCAAGCTTAATTAAACCTACTTCCTCTTATACTATGGAACTAAAATTTTGCATAAAGTTTCCGTCCTGACGACAATGCATTTTTGTGTTAAGCATGACATTATGCTTCATTCAGTATTGGCTCCAGACAAGGGAACTCCTCAATGGTTAACAACACAGTTATTAAATGATGTGTTTCATTGAATAATGCCTTAAATCTTGTGTTTTTAAATATTTTAATAAAGCTTTTTGTGATTGCTATTGTTGACTTTTGGTGTTTCTGAAATGCTTGCATAACGGTGATTAATAGAAAGACTGTGGGGCTCGTCTGCTCATTCTGGAAAACCAGCTTAACCAAGACAGGCTCTGCGAAACAATCCCCCATGATCCATCATCTCTACATCTCATTACGAACTAATCAAGACTCTCATGGGACGCGAATACCTTGTATTTTGGTAAATGACTATGTAAGGATTTATAATAAATTGGGGTCAAATGTTTACAATCGATGTTTTTGCTAATTCTCCTGTAGGTAAACCGTTTCGCTATCAATATATAGGGGTCAGCTTAGATGCTTGTTATAAAAAGGGAACAGGAAAGCTATTAGAGATTTTGGAGTGCCGTCATATAATTGATCTTAAATGAATTTTTCTTCTGAAATTGTAGTAGGAGGTACCACAGGCAATATCTAAATGATATCATAACAGAAGTATTTTTTTTGTTCTTATAATTGTCAAGTAAGGTTTAAGTCTAACTAAAACTAAAACTTTAGTTTCTGTCTAGGTTTTACTCTAAATTCAAGAATAATTATTCCACAATTTCTAGCACAAGTCCAGCTTCACCAGGTCTTGTCGAAGCAACTGTATAAATTCCAGATCTACCGGTTCTACTTCTACCAGATCTAGCATTAACCCTATATCAAGTTGTAGCTTTTTTAACTTAGCTTTATAAGCATGCAAACGGGCAGAGACTACCCATGGACATTAACAACAGCAGACGACAAATTATGGGGACAAACGCCTCACATGCTAGGAAGAATGTAATAGATCCACACTCGAGGATAAGACAAAGAAAGAAGGGAAACAGAACTAGAGAAGGCACCAGAATCATTACGAAACCAACTAACCACGAACACGCAATTAACATACCACTTCAGGAAGGGTGACAGAAGAAGAGTAGGAAGGAATGTCTAAGGATGGCCGCCCCCAGCTGGAACTAGACGATTGGTTTGGTGATTAACTTAATTAAAACGTTGGTGGCAGAACAAACAAAGAGAGAAAACGAAGACCAACAGCAAGTCTGTAAATAAATACAAACAAAATAATATGGATTAACTCATCATCCTGTATCATTTGGGTAAAAATAACATAATTTTCTACCCCAAAACACCTTAGGAAATATTCTAAGTGTAAAAATACGCCATAACTTTCACCCATCATGATTAGATGGCATGATTAATGTCGTGTGTCAGTGAGCTGTCAAGACAATATTGAACGTTATTGAACCTAGTGACACTTATTAATGAAGTGTTTCAATCCTGAGAAGTGGATACATCTGGGGCTGTTTTTACGATAAGAATAACGTTATTTATTAACATTAAAATTGCTTATTACTATAGTTATTTTAAGAACGAATTCGGTAATTGAAAATTTCAAATTCAGCTGCTGCGTGGTAAATGGGTTTTGATTATTTCAATTAACTTCGTTTGGGAAATCAATTATAAGGAAAAATATTTTAATTTTCCGGGATGTAACCTTAAAGTTCGTTGTATATTGGCGAAAGAATATTCAAAATCAGTCGAACAGGTACTTTTAGAGTTTGTCGAGTACAAACAAACAAAACTTTCCTAGTTATAGTACTAGCTGTACCCAACGCGCTTCGCTACGGATCAACTCATTCACCATGTGTGCCATTGATATAATCTAGGTAAACCTTTCCAAAGAATGTTGAATAGAGTTGGTAAAGACATCAGTGCTCTATCTCCTATCATTTCAGTGTCTATATAGGACAAACAAACAAATATTCATTTCTATATATATGTATATAGAAAGAAGATTAGCGTAGATGTAATTAACATATTAGGCATGATGTGTATTATAAATATACTGCAAACAGCTCAAACTTTAAAGTTTCTTATCGTTAATTCTTACTTTTCTATTTTGTCTTTAGCACAATGGATAGTCGCTTCTCTTGTTTATATAAAAGACTAGCGGCTAGAGAGCTAGTACTTTCTTGATCTTCTATAATCCTAGAACATAGTCCACCACGCTACTCTAATACGGATCGTAGGGCCGAGCCTCCGACGTAGCTTCACGATGCTATCTGACGATAACAACAGGGACCAATGGCTTTACCAGCCGTACGAAGCATGGGAGCTCTCATGAATGTTTGGCACTAGCAGTCACCCATCCCCATACTTACCGCCTCCTTTGTTGCTTACACTTTTTGATAGCCTATAATGAAAACAAACCGCCGGGTTATCAACGCTGCATTACTCACGGTAATACCATCGTATAATTTGAGTGGAACTGCCATGGTCCACCACGCTGGCTAAGTGCAGATTGGTGGACTTCATACACCTTCGAGAACTCTTTGCAAAACTCTCAGGAGTGTTTGTTTTTTTACAATGTTTTTCTTCACTGTACCAAGTGATAATCAACTTCTGATACGCACGTAACTGAAAATTATAGGTGCGCAACGAAAATATTTTTTAAAATCAGTCCAGTAGCCTTTGAGTAATTTATAGTGTACGAAAATACAACACTACTATAACCAATATTAGTAGATATAAAAAAATATTTAGAAGACTAATCAGTAATCAGTAAAAATTAGAATACCATAAAAATACTTCGGAGTAAAGAATTTATGTTATAGAGAAAAAGAGAAGCTAGTGGAATTAATAAGTATTATTAAAATGCTCTTTATCTTCGTTATTCCTTTTAATTTGTTCAGAGCAAATTACACAAGTGTGTAAGCTTCTTAAGTAAGAAGCTTCTAAAATACGTTAACTCTTTATAATAAAAAACCACTTATCCGAACTAAGATAGAATGTTTCACCTAAAACCATTCTCCTCGGTACTACGGATAAAAATCCGTCTGAGAAAATAGAAGTTAAATGATTTCCCTTCGGCATGGACATCTGTTTGGCCATGGTCTAGGTCACAGGAAACAACGGTGTGTTTTAAATGAATTAGTGAATGAATGGCTACTTTGTTAATGTAAACAAGTACTCAAGATTTGTTTATTGTTTTTGACTTCGGCCCAGTTGTATGAATTATGATCACTGCAAAACGATTGGATGGAAATATTTCCATCCAATCTGTATAACAATGAACAACGCGTCTCGTCGTCATTTGAAATGTTTAGAATTCGCAACGATGTTAGATTAAAAAAAAACACTTATTTATGCTTACCTTGGTTCAATAATGTCTTAGTACTCATTTATAGTTATAGTCTTGGTGAAGTTGTCATTTCCTTACTAACACACCATTGCAAATTATATTTACTAGGTTTTCCCGCAATTGAGCCCGCGTGCTACACTGTCTTCATGCATCAATACGAAGTGCTATACTTATACCTTCGATAATGAAGATATTTCATCTCCTATTTCAACCCTCTAAAGTCTTTGCTAACAAAAAAGTATATGTTTTTCCTCGAGTTCTATTCTACCATTGTACCAAGTTTCATCAATATCAGTTCAGTAATTTCGATACGAAATAGTAAGAGACAGAGTTAATTTCACATTTATAATATTAGTAAGGATTAGCCTCTTCATGACCCCAACTGACTGGGGTCGATCAATAACACTTACCATCTAAGAACACATCGCGCTTATTGATTTAAATAGGATTGTGATCAAACACTAATTTATAGAAAGTTAAAAAATAGTGGCTAACATTTTTTAGCATATTTTTGGTTGTTTGGCTATCAATAAAATGCTGGCACATGATAGCAAGTCAAAAGTAATCTACCGTCATTAAATTCTAGAATATTCATCCTGGATACTATGCGACAGATGAAGTCAAAACTCTCATAGATAGTTATTTATTGTCTTTGGGAGAGAATTTTAGAGGGTTCAATTATTACAGTATTGTTAATTTAGGCGTTATGATATAATTGCGTACAGTTAATATTTTTTCCCATTCCTAACATCCATCCTGTATGATATAAATTACGGACAAAGGGCGTTGCCGGCCCTAGCGTACTGACTTTTTTTTCTTTTTATATAACCATCCAGCGAAAGATTAATCTCTCTACTATGAAGGTCAAAAAGGTGGCGCTATTTGTAGTTCTGTGTATCCTTTTTAATCCACGTATAAATCGCCGTTTCTTATAAATTGCAGCACAACATCTCTAGAGGCCGTCCCGTTTACCTCCAACTTGTAATGCTTGCAGAAATCGGGTTAACCGTTTCGACTTTTTTAACCCTCGTAGCGACAGGTGACGTCATTCAGGTTAATGAGGCAGTGCGATAGGGGTGAAAGAATGATGGGGGTAAATTTGATGTGATTTCATTAGTCTCTTGGGAGGAGCTACTAATTTGAGGAAGATCGAAATCTGTGGAATCATTTTCAAGGAATAATTCGATATTCGTTTTTAATTGACACCTCCAAAATTCGCATTTACAGTGTTTCAAATATTTCAAACATTCAGCAAATTTTATTAGTTTAATTTCGAATATTAGAATATCAGGGCGTGCCTTAATATAAAGTAATGAAAAATAGACATTTGATTAGCTTTACATTAATTCAAAACCATCTTCCATTCTACTCTATGTAAGGATTGTTGCATACACACAGTTCAACAAAATAGCCAACACGACAGGCTGTAACGTGCACCGTTCAAATTCTTATAAGACTGTAACAAATAATATTTTCTTAGATATAGAACCGTTTATAATTATTGTGCCGACCGCAAATTTTATGTGCCAAAGTTGGAAGGATGCAAGAAACACAGTCGCGTCGTGTGTGGTCTGTGTGGGCCGCACCGCACCGGCATCATGGACGCATGAGCCTGCAGACCGCGATTTGTCGACCCCTGTTCTAAAATATAATTTATCACGGACCTAACGTCATAATTTCAGCCGTTGGAGACGGAGTTATGAATCATTCATAATTATTGGTTCTTAGGCGAATGGGTGTTTTCTATAGCGGACAAATATCTTTTGGATCAACATATTTAAAGGTTAGAAATTTGTTTGACTTTGTATTTCAAAGTTTAAGCTCTTATAGCAGAATCAGTTATGAGATTTCATACATTAACAGTAGCATTTACAGTGACGCGGGTTGCATAGGCAATACAAATTATCCGTCTATTTATATATATATATATATATATATATATATATAGAGCAGACTAAAAGTTTTGCACTTCTAGCTAATCGAAACTATTTGAATTTCGAATGTTATATTTTTTAAAACGTTGCAACCTTCTTATCACACATCGAAGTTCAACATACGCAACGAAAATGGAATTAAGTCGAAAAGGTTTTAGAGCGATGTTTTTTTTATGATTGTGAAAGTTCTCTCTCCGCGCAAGACTGTGCAGCTCGTCTTAAAAATGCTTTTGGGACAGAAGCACCTTGTTTGAGCACCGTGATGCAATGGTTTGCTGAATTTAAGAGAGGTCGGCCATCAACAGCCGTCAAAGAAAATAATGTGGCTACTGGTAAGCGGCTAATTGAAGAAAACCCACGGATTACCTATTAGACAATTCGAGGGCTATTAAGGATTGGTATGAGCCAAATTCAGAAAATATTATGCAAAGAATTAAAATTTCGGAAACTTTGTTTTCGTTGGATCCCTCATGAACTGACAGCGGAAAAGAAGTGGGCTCGCGTGGAATGGTGCTCACAGATGCTACTGATGTACGACCACGGACATTCTAATGCTGTTTATGACATTGTCACAGGAGATGAAATGTAGATTTATTATTTTGAATCCGAGAAAAAAGCAATCTTTTGAATAGGTGTTTGGAAATGAGAACAGGCCAGCAAAAGTGAGGCAGGCGAGAAACGTTGGTAAAAAAATAATCGCTTTTTTCTTCTCAGCCACGAGTCCCATTCGCACAATTCCACTGAAGATCAAAAGAGTGTTAACGCCGAGTGGTATTCTACTATTTGCTTACCCAGGGTGTTACAAACAGTTCGTGAAAGACGACCGAAAAGACGCGTTCTCCTACATCATGACAACGCTTCTTCACACGCGGCCAACAAAACAAAGTAATTTTTAGTTTTCGAAAAAGTACTACTCGTTACCCATCCTGCACCTAGCCCCAACCCAACCTAGCAAAAAAAAGATTTGATGAGAGGTTTCACTTTTACCAACTCCGAAGAGGCAATGTTAGCGTTCAATCAGCACGTAGATAACATGACTTCAGATCTGTGGCCCTCCTGTTTGAAAAAATTGTTCGGTCGCATGAAAAGACGTTCAAAATGCAAAGGGGAGTATTTAGAAAAGCAATAAACAGCAAATTCGTTTATGACATGTTGTTTTTTTAAGTTATGCAAAAGTGTGGCCTACGTAATATACAAACACACTGCAAGTTAAATAAAAATGTGTAAAAGTGCGGGCGGAACTAAGATCATATAGTACAGTGAGGGCGCGATCAGCGATATAGACATGGCGATGATCACGATGATCACGATGATCACGATGAGGATGACATCATCATTGATCAAAACCATCAACCAAGATTGTCTCACTACTGTCTCGGGTCACATTGTCAACGCTGCTGTCGCGCCACCCTTGTACATGTAGATAGGTGGACTTTAGATACGTTTGAAAACCTTTTTAGGAACTCTCAAACCTGAAAAGGATCTCTTACGAATTCCATACGATATTTTCCTTTACCTTTAGTGGTAGTTAACATGTGAAATGCACATATTGCACGTATCTTCCAAAATAAGAGATGCGTGCAAGACTCGCGAGACCGGCGCCGCGGCGTTCCTGTCGCTAGTATCTGCAACATGCAATATACAGTACTCTTGGTGTCAGCGGCGCGAGCGAGTCAGTCGGCCGCCGGAACCGCTGGCTGAGTATTATCCAATCTGCGTTATGTCACACTCGAATACTACTGAGAGCGGGGATCCTATAGAATGCAGTTTGTGGTTACAATTAGACGTCTATTCCGGCTTAATTTATTATGAATGGGTGTTAAAGATTTTGATCATTAACGCGAATATAAGTTCTTCATGGATGATACAAACGCTTAAAGTTGGTATGAATATTCGTAGATTAGAAATGTAGCAAGGAAGTATAATAATAAATAAAATGGGCTGGTTGGCTCTTGACACCTGTGGAAATATAATTTATAATGTAAGCTTCCGACTCTTGAATGATGCTTTAAATAAATATATTTAAATTGATACATCTGACATCGACGATAAGAATCAAACCTATTTTAGAAAAATGTCATAGTATGATACACGCAAGCATGTGGTTCCCTACTGTATATCATCCCAGTATATCATCTTGCTCCATTGATGTGCCGGGCGGTCGTCTGTTGGGTGTGAGGATCCTTTATTACAATATATAAGTCCCTTTACCGGTGTAAAGGTTCGCACTATAAACAAGCATCGTTCTGCAGCTCTACATGCTGTAAATAAAACCAGAATAATATTGAACCACGCCACGTTAGCATCGAAACGCGAACATAATGGGTACCTGCACTTTTTGTACTTAGGTCGAAACAAGTGGAATTACAGTTACTGCGCGAAGAAATATAAAGGACAGGCTCGTAACCGTAATAAGAGAACCAGTCCGCGGGCTCCGGCCGCTGCGGCCACTGCGGCCGCTGCGGCCACTGCGACCCGCTCTACACACGGACACAAGGACATACGGGCACACGGTCGCGCGCTGCCCGTGGCTGGCCATGTTACACGCCCTTTTAAATGTATCATTTTACAATACTACATACATTTCATATTATATTTCATATAAAGGAAACAGAAACAAAACGAAGTGACCAATCTTTCATGCATATATTCTGTACAACATAAGTAGTTTCAATTACATCTACAGATCTTGCATCTGCATAAACCGAATTTTATGTTGCCAGTTAATATAAATTATCTACATCCATACACATATTAACTCATACTTGAAGCAAATATTTTATCGTTAAATACAAGACCATGACGCCTACCATACATTTGATATACAAATTATTGGTAAATTTCAGGACTGTCAAACACTCGTTAACCCTATCATGAATTGAATTTCCATTACACACAAGGTTGCTTATTTTAATATTTAGTGAGTTTCATTACATAACCTATTTGTATGTAGTCATACAAAAACACTCCCAACGAATTTTCACATTTCCATTTTCACGTCCTTTCCTATCGCGAGCCTGTAAAAAATGGAACGAAATTCCTACTACAGTGTGCCCTCATAACTATGACATAGGGTCTTTCGAAAAGCGGGTCCATCACTTTCTTCTTGGCCAGCAACGCGATGGCGATGCCCCTGGCGTTGTTGCGCGGAGGAGGTGCGGCGCGGCGGCGGACGCGGCGAGTCTCACCCCGTATGTTTGCAAACTTAATGATCTTATCTGCTACTTTTTGCAGCCCCGTCGGTCGCCGCCGCGCCGCTCGCCGGTCCAAGTGGACCGCTCTCCAAATTATTTTAATTCCAATTGGACGCACAGTGACAATTATTTTATCGATCGAGTTTGTTTATTCGATACGGATTGTTGTAGTTCACGTAAATCACGTTGATGGGGTGCGCTTTAATTAGTTTAATTGCTCTGGCCTCCATTGGAGCCGAGCGATCTTAATTTAAAGAAGTGAGATGTTATCGTGGCGCTAGTTCTGCAAAATAAGTGGCAACAGAGCGGCGGTCAACGAACCGTACGCGGCGAGCACCTGCCGGGAACCTTCACGATACATTCCAATGCCCACGCGAGAGCTCCCTGCCCGCCTGGTCCTTCGCCGGCGTACTGCGCGCCACGTGGCCGCCCGCCTGCTGCCACACTCGGTCTCATTGTTAGTTTACTGCAGTGTTATAGTTCATCATCGTGCACACAACTTCCTCATGACCAATTTAATTATAATCCGTTATGTACATGCTGTAGACCTTTATTATCTTGAGATTAAGCCCTATAAGAGGCCTTAATATCTTCTATCTTCTTCGAAAGTTCATCAATTAATTCTCTTTCAATTCGCACTGAAGCAGCGTAGTCGAATATGCTCTTGGCCTTTCCTAGTCGCCACTCGCCAGGAGAGACTCGTAATGAATTGGAGCTACAAGACATGCAGCTGTGAGCGGTGAGCTGCAAGTCTGACTTAAAATGGACATACACGAGACTGTTGATCATTCTAGATCCTGCCGTGTACGTCGTTCAGGTCGCCAGGCCATGCGGTGAGGCGATCAATGTAGTAAATAGCGTCGATAACACGGGGGCAGCCTGGCAGG
>DWJZ01003202.1:0-17575 GCA_018249125.1 Asbolis capucinus
GTTTCATGCGCGCCACCATGGCCTCTCTTTCGGATTCTATTATATCTTTACTGGCTCGAGCCTACCAGACTACCTACCATAAGTAGGTATCTCTCCACCACTGTGCTGTCATCTGCGTACCCAAGGATACATAGAAGGATAGGACTAAATCTTATACCAATTAATAAAATCATTTTAATATTAGTTTATCATAATTAATTAATAATTATTATTGTTAAATTTTAATTTGCTACCAACTTATGTTCTAGGTCTTCATATGTAATAGAAATAACACTAATTATTTCTTTATAAAATTGCACGTGCATGTAAAATCCGTTTGTTAGTGCAAAAATTAAATAAATTAAAAGAATATTTCTTAACTTATTATAATATATTGTACTGTACTAAAAAAATTATAAATTGATTTCCAACCATCAGTATATTAAGTTATCAGTATAGTAAGTTATTTTTAAAAGTCAAGGTGTATGATACAATAATGGTATTATAGTGTGAATTGTTTGTAACATGAAGACAGTTAAAGATTACGGAAAAACTCGTCTCAATTGCAAGTTTTTTTGGCGACTGCGCATATATCTAATAGAAAAAAATCTAATAGAATTATGAAAACTCCATTCATTCATGCGCTCATGAGTACACTCAATTTTTTACTCTTTTTGGCTGAATTATACAAAAAATTGTATCATTTCGGATACGTATAAAAGGGCATTTTACGGAATTAGTA
Source organism: Asbolis capucinus (assembly GCA_018249125.1). Taxonomy (NCBI): domain Eukaryota; kingdom Metazoa; phylum Arthropoda; class Insecta; order Lepidoptera; family Hesperiidae; genus Asbolis; species Asbolis capucinus. Next base: position 722 of record DWJZ01003202.1, read on the forward strand.
GTATATTATAGGAGTATACATATTTTACATAATTATTTATGTTTATTTAATATCATATGTAGATGTGTGATTAAGTGGAGATGTTAGAAAAAAATACCTGAGAAGCGGCCAAATTGTATGTATGTTTATATTAAAAACAACCCCGAGTGAATTTTATGAATTATTTATTATTAAGCTTGTCTGAGTTGACACTGAAGTGCTCTACCGAGCCAAAATGAATAGAAGCTTTGCGGTTTATAAAGTCTCTTTTAAACTCATCTCTATTCCGACCGAACAAGGTTGAAGTTGGTTTGCACGGATTTTTATAAGGGATTTCTCAAGTTTTTATTTTTGGCAAAACTCGACTTAATTCTCCGAACAGGAAACCTTATACCATTAGTCATATTGTATCAAGAACTGCGGGTAAATTACCAACGAATTTCAACTACTTTTGTCGGAACATTTATTATGACCTATCCTTGTAGAGTCGCACTTTATTATCTGAAGCGACCAACGGAAATATTATTACAGAACATTGTTGTAGTGTTGTTAGCGCCCAGTATTTCTTCTATTGCAGCTTAGTAATACTTGATAACACACTCCACCAACCCGCGCTGGAGTAGTATAGTGCAGTATGCTCTAGAACTTCTCAGCCATGAGCAGTTCCATGCTCAGTAGTGGGCCATTGATGGGTTGAGACCCAATAACAGGTTCCTCACGGTGGAGGTTTTTGATTTCTTCAATACATTTAGGTATAACTTGTTTTTTCCTAGTTGGCATGGCATGTTGCTCGGTGACTAGGCTTTGCTAGAGGCTTTATCCGCGTGGTATGAACGCGTGGTGCGTAAAAATGTGTGCGTATTATTCAAGACTATAACCTATCCTTGCACCAAATTCAGTTGTCTTTGCGTAACCGGAGTAACAAACATATCCATCCATCCTCATAAAAATTGCTGGTTTATAATGTTAGTAGGACTATATAAAATTAGGTTCTTCTATACAGTGGACGGACAGACCTACGTTTATGCAGTATTTGTATTCATGAACTTTATTTCTTTCATACAAGATATTATAACTACGCTTCATCCACATTATCTCTCCCGCTCAAACAGTGTCACGTGCGCGCTTCGACTGGTAAGTCACGTTTCATCTTGGCTTGTTTCGTAACATTTTCACAAAAATCTCTGTCCATGAACAGCCGTAGATAGTATCTGGTTGCATGACGTGGCATACGCCGGCAACTTTAACGGGTGTTAACCGTCATAAACAGCCAGTTCAACGGTTCAGTATATTTATAACGTAAAGCGCGGTAATAAAACAGGAACGGCCGCGTGACAATTCCGAAGGCGGTTTAGTGCTGTGGCTCACAATGGAGAAATGGTACGATTGAACCGCTTGTGTCCGGTTCACGTCAGGGTGTAATCAATGTTAATAAACAATTTAATCGAGTTAAAATAAATAAAATAATATTTGGGGATATTTTGCTCCATTTTCTATATGCTTTGTTTGCTTCGATCCTAAGCCGAGCCAATGAACCAATTTAGGCACCAGCGGGCGCGATAGAATGGCTACTATGGGAATAATTGGTTGCCACTGACCATCATGTGACCCGTCTACTCGATTGCTCAGTAATAGAAAACAGTATGTAGTAAACATACTTTTTCAAATAAACAAGAATTATCTCACTAAATTCATACATTTCTAAATTTAAATTTCTGAGTAACAAATATTAAAAATATATATATGTTAATAGGAATAAAAAACCTTCTATTTTGAAATTCTTGTAAATTTTCACGCAATTTTTATTAAAATAGCTGTCTGATATCTTTAAAATAACACAACAAACAAAAAACCATCCTATTCGAAATAGCAGTATTCAAAGAAAATTGTATTCATTAAAATCGCTTGCCTTAAATAGCCCCCCTATCCTCCCCACCACCAATATCCGATCTACTCCAGGAAGTCGCTTTTACGTTGCACCAAGTAATGTTGAATTATAACCTCAATGTTACGGAGACCGAGTTTCAGATGCAAATACGAGAATTGTTAGGTTAGTATTTGTTTAGCTCGCCTGTTCGGAACTTGTTCGAGCTACAGCTTACACTTCTGCTTCTACGCCGGTAAAGTTAAGCTGTATCTGAGATCAACCGGCTTCATATAATATATTGCGAGTATTATAGGAGTTTGGTTCATTTGAATGTTCTAAAAATTGCTCATTTCACGTGCAGTGTAATACATATATCTCAGCTGCATGCTGCCATCATGCTGCCATCTGCTGTTAAACTAAGCGTTTGATTGTTTTATAGAGATCGGAATAATGATAAATATGTAGTTTATTTTTAATATCTGTACCTTAATTCAATTTTTCTTCTCCTTTTATCTTCTCCTAGTCCTTCTAAACGCCTGGACCGACTCGTTTCAAATTGTTTATGTTAATTTCAATAGATTCCTGTATGACTTCACATTACAACTGAACCCGGTAGGTGACGCTGCTGACTATATGTGACCAAACCAACGGACAGGACAACGTCTGCTGAGTCCGCCGGTACATAAATAGATATTTTTTAGTCCACTCACAAACAGAACATACTTACATTTATGTTCATCACAGAAAACAATGTTCTGGGTGGGAATCGAACCCACGACCTCTGACTTAGCACTTAGGTTTTTACTAATGAACTAGACTAACAGGCCAGTCCCGATTGCTAGTTTATTTGTGAATCAGAACCATTTCCACTTGCCCGTGTAGTTTATGTTTCAGTTAAAAAGAAGTGGCCAACTTAGTCATATAATAATTTCTGTAACACCACAGGCAACACTGACAGGTTCTTGACAAAATATCTAACATTGAGCTATTGCGTTGTTTTCCTGAATTTCGTTCCGCTTGCCGATTAATTCATTCATTTTACTTTCCGGTTTACCTAGTGATTTGTGAACCTGACTACTACACCGAAAATCGTGGGTTCGATTCCCACTCAGATGAAACTTTTATGTGATGAGCAGGAACGTGTGTACATATGTGTGTATTTAAAAATATACGTATGTTTATCAATCGTTTGATGAACATAGTACAAGTTAACGTTTAGTTTGGGGTCAGATGGCCACGTGTGAGTTGTCCGGAGAAATTTATTGTTGGAAAAAGTTGTTGATATGCTTAGTAGTAGCACATTAATAGATCTAAACTAAATCTTAGTACACCGACACACGTGACATTTAACACTATAGACACTCGTATGTTTTCAATTACTATAGGCATAATTATAGTTGGAGACTACTATAAGCATAATTATGGCTGGCGCAGCTGTCAGCCAGGACGAGCGCTTCCTGCGGGTGTCAGCGCTGGATGTATGGCGGACGGTAAGTAGCTGCGCCGGAGAGTAATCGTTTCCTTCAGCCGTGCTCGCTGCTCGGTGCCGCTGACACACGGAGCCACTCCCAGGTCGTCCTTCTGTCTAGTATCCGACTTCGGTGACGTATATTTTATTCACCTGTTCAAGGAGATCAAAAGCTTCGCGCGTTTTTGATCAGATAACATAGTTGCCGCGGACTTCTACTCAAAAATGGCACTACTGAGCACGTACTTCGCTGTTCTAAAGCGGATAGGTAAGATGCAGATGTCAGCCATCCTTTAGAAAACACAGCAGAGGAAGAAAGATAGAATTTGGAGTATGAGAGTGTAAAGAAGGGCTTGTCTGACAAGAGCGCTGCCCTTGATCTGGAAAATTTCTTATGAATCCGGAATTGTGAAGAATGACCAGAAAGTCTACAAAATACTTGAACTACACTTTAAAGACACATGAATAAGAAAAGTTTGATAGTGATTCCTCACGTTTATTACCTGACTTACGCAAATAAATAATTTAGATTTGAATCTGTTCAGAACTCTAAAATGTTAATTTAGTTCAAAAATAAAAGATATAAAAATATATTCAAATTGAAAAGATTGTGAACTAAATGATTAAAGAGGCGTACTAAAGATTCTGTGTCACTACATACATAGTACATATTTCCAAGTAGAAGCGCATTATATAAGCGACCGCTTTACAAAGTATCTCGTCTCATAACAACGTCAGCATTAAAACGACAGAATTCAGATATTTCAACGATGCGCAGAATTTAAATACTTTGTATAAAGATGAGGAATTGTTTAAAATTGCTGCCACATCCTATACGAGACGCCGTCTAGCTGAAGAAGAGCTTCAGTAATATATTTTCTATTTTCACCAAAATATTGTGCATAAGATATTGTCTATTTTGAAATTTATCACCCATTCAGTGAGTGCGGGGAATCGGGCGATACCGAAATTTTCAAACTGCCTGGAAAATACATTTGATCCGTGAAGTTGGCTTTATAGACCAATTCCATCGCTGAATGCCGCTTAGCTGGAATACGCATCGGAATTCAATGTGTTTTATCGTTAGTCTGCCTTTTTTTGCTTTAAATTGAAGTTGTTTAAACTAGTCTCTGGTCATGTTTATATATTTTCAGAAAAAAAAAATCTATTCGTACTTCCTTCAAATTATTGTGATACGTATTGTTTAATAATGTAGTATGAAATTTAATTGTAAAATGTCATGAGTCGGCAGGTTAATTATTCAGTTGGTAGTTTCAGTTAGTAAGGACACAGTCTGCGTCATTAGCGCGCTCGTCCTAACATTACTGGACAGGTTGTTGCACATGAGTCGTGTGGTGTGGGTCCAACGTCGGAACTAACAATTAAAAAGGAGGAGTAAATAAAGATTAGAAAAAAATACCCTCATCAGATTGATAAACATACATATATATTTTTAAATATGTATGTATATAATTATAAGAGTATTTTTACTACACCCAGACACAGAATAAAGATTTCTGCTTATAACAGAAAGGTTTGTTCTGGATGGGGATCGAACTCACGAGCTCCGAGCCAGCAATCAGGTTCACTTACCATCAACAAGCCAGTTAAACTTTAAGTACATTTAAGTAAGATATCTGTTTTAAGAACTATTATTTAAATGAATTAAATTAACAATCCTTACTAATATTATAAAAGCGAAATTGACTCTTGTCCGCCTGGTACGCTTCCACGTTTAAATTACTAAAAGATTTAGTAAAAAAGGGATTGAAACTTAATACAAGCTACTGCTAGCGAAAAAAACAAAAAAAAAATTGATGCTGTTACAACTGAGGGTGAACATTAGAGCTTCCTCGATGGTGAAGATTTAAACATGTAACCTCCATTTTAGGCCCTTGATTAAAAAAATTGTTGGTTGAAACATCACCTAACGAGGGGATGAAACCTTTCCACGTGGACGCAAACAGCTAGAGCTAGTTCTAAATAACCGAGGAAATATATTTAGAATCCTAGACACACACTTGTACCGTTACACATCCATCAGTCCCTATTGTCACCGAATTAGCGTAGATACATTAAGCATCCCGAACGTTCTACCATAGTCGGTGTAGTCCTGGGAACTCCGCCTCGGAAGTGCACCAAATGTGACTGCCTTGTTTAATAGCCATTGCATCCGAAACTCTCAGCTCCGAGTACCTTGGGATCTGTTACTGGCCAATTCCCCTGATTAACAACCCGCGCGTGACCGTCCATCACGGCCCATCCGGTCCACAATGGTCGTAATTTGTAGTCCCGTCCCATATTTTTCATTAGTCACGCACATGCTGACGTGCTGCTTATAATTTGAGCGGGAGGAGTGATGACTTCATGAATATTTGGGTCATCCTATTTGTCGAATTATTTCGCTTCCCACGCTGCGGGGGGACGGACATGTTAGGACCAGGACTGCCGGTGGTATCGTACTCATGTCCCTGTAGTCCATATGTAATTCACTAAAAACTTTAAAGTTCGAAAGCCAAAATATTTTATTTCATCATAGGAACATCGATAATATTCTTATTAACATCTAGTGCACTGGGTTTGTATCACGATTCCGGAAATTTTTGCCCTTGTTTTTATCACATGTTATCACAAAATCGGTTTTTTTTATTCAAATTATCATAATTGAGAATAAGAAATAGCCTATAATTTGAACCCGAAGTCACGAAACAGAAACCGAGAGACACTATTGCAAGGACAAACACCAGAGAGATTTAATGGATGAAAGCTTATGTAGTTAAATTAAACTAGAAACCAGAATTAATGTAAGTCGCAATTAATTGTGCATATCTAATATTAATTGATCAATTACAATCTCATGCATATCTGAGTGACCTACTTGAAGTCGGTGTAAACAAGACTGTGTTCGGGCAACATTATTCTTGTCTATAGGCGATCAATTCCCAAAGGGCCCTAACGGTCGTGATCTCCTAGATAGATTGATTGATTATACTGTCTGCTGCAATCTAAACTTATAAAATAACCAGAGATAAAGTATTGGCTGGCTTCATTCTATTAGAGGCCCACTTCAGAGCACGGTTTCCTCTTCATCAATAAGGCTGCATAGAATATAGTACACCACACTTCACTGTTGGGAAATGGTAGAAAGAAATAAAATCATACTGATTAAGTAGGTAATTATAATTTTTAATAACTTTACTTTTTGCAGTATAAAATTCTTATGGATTTTTCTTTAAATTCCATTACTGCTTTTTTAAAACCAAAATCTCACTGGCATATATGCTAGTCGTTGGCGAGCGCTGCAAATTCCACTGGCACTTCGTATCGGTTATAAAATTGGAAATTTCGAAATAGTGCTTAGAGGCGGAGGATCACACGCGAGGAAAAATAGTGCAATGACGACCGAGCTGGTTAATTGAAGACGTGAATGCGCTTGCTGCTATGAATATTTTAGCAGCGACTGGCTGCCGGCCAGCCGCCTCACTGATGGAGGGATCCCGATAACCCCGCGGGACCGTTCGCACGATAAAATACAACTTGCGATTTTACGACGAACAACGCTTTGGGGATTTTTCACGTAAAATACATTTTGATAGATCGGTGAGCAACGAAACTATTCGAGATTGCAAACTCTGGAGATCAGGTTTATGTAAATCGACTTCTAGTTTATCCTCAAATAATATTCGTTCATTGGATATATGCAGAACGTCAAACACAAATGCCCGTTTAAATATTTTTATAATTTCTCGTCCCCGTTTTGTTAAGTCCTGGTAGCAGAACTGACCAGCTACTTCCTCACTAGTCCTTAACTTCCTCCAGTCTTCTACTTATCCCTCTTGGGATGAATGGTATATTTATAATCGTAATAAGCCGTTAAAACTTTTCTCACCTAATTTCGCCACTACTACCAGATTATCCAAGTTATCTGATTGCCTCTGTGCTATGTGGCCATAGTTTTGATTCTATTTGATCATAACAGAGTCCAAGGGTTCTCCTATTAATGTCACTACCGGAATCCTTGTAAAATAATACTGCGATTTGAATGTATCCAAGGATCGTTAATACCCTTTCAATTCCGCACGATACGATCGTCGGCATATGTAGGAAGGCCGTTAGTGGTCTCTCGTGAGAACCTATCCCCTCGCTGTGACCGCGTTGTGTAGCGAAGGAACTGGCTTGTACCCGTAGAGCATAGTAACGTATAGAGTACGACGAATAACTAGTACCTACGAATAGTAGTTAATATTATTACATTAGTACCTGCATATAGAGTTTAATGGCAAAAAATATGCCTTGAATACTTCCTTTCACGGAATTTGAAGGTTTCCAATTGGGACCGATATTTATGTGAATTTTTTTTCGGGTATCGTTTTTTTTTGTATCGATAAAGTAGATGGACCTAGTCTCAACTAGTATAAATAGAGATAATTAGTGCAAATAAAATAATGTGGAGTTCATATTACCTGCTATAAATACATACTCTAGGCAACGAGTACTGAAGGGACGTGCAGGTGCTCCAAATCATTAAGTGGCACTGTGCACTCAGCGCTCCATTAAGTGAGTTATTTAGGCGAGAGGGCTGTGAGCGGCGTTTCTTAGCATGCGTATGCGGCTGTATGCCATGCTTCCATGCAACCTGCGGCTCAGAAACACATTATGGTTGGTATGAATACGTAGGTGTTTAACTTTTAGATAAAAAAATAGAAAAGTAATTTTTTCATACAAGTAAATTTTTGTTTCAGTGTTATTTTACGGTGGTTTACATATATGTATGTATGTGTGATGAATTCTTGACCTATTTTATAACCCGTGTTCGACTCGTGAGAGATCAGTTCTGCACATTGTTAGCTCTGCCCAGGCCGACCGCCGCACACACGGAGGCAACATTCAGCGCAAACAGAATAATTAATTTTAATTTGCTTACCGTTTAACCGAGATGTTGTTTTAATCTACAAGCCACAGTTATTTGTAGGTCATGTTATGTGGCTAGTGTTGCACGGCTTTTTGCTACGTAGCTTCAGTTTAATTAGTTTACCGTGCTTGCTAACTGTCGCATTTGAAGCAGTTTACAGTTCACAGATAATGAGACTATAACATTTATTAATTCATAATACACGGATCTGTTTTACAGCCTTATACAGGTAACTGCTCGTTTCATCTGATTGTAACCTGCTCGTGTTACTTGAATATAAGTGTTCACCGATACGTTAATATTGGCAACACCTGGAGCATCAACAACGTGTTGCCAGCCCAGTAGCTTCCTTCGTTTCGCTTCTTGAAGGTTCTGAATGTCCTATTTCTCAGAGACCTGTGTATGTGCTATTCACGAGGAAAGTTCGGTAAGCGGATCTCGTCTTTCTAATCTGCGGTCTGAAGCAATATATGTATACTTTAATATATTTTCCCGATTCTTTCTGCTAAGATTCTACTAAAAATGGGAAAATAGCAGTGTAATGTCCAAGATAATTGAATGAAACTCTTTAGCTCTCAGTTAACAACAGATTCTTACAGCACAGTCATAATTAGATTACCGTTAAAACACGACTTACTCGCAATGAGACTCGCGCTAAGGCAGCTGGAACTTACGAGGTGATTTTGAGATTAAGCTGAAGTTCCAGAACAACGGAACTGTTTATGACAGCTATTTAATATTGTCGATGGAAATATTTGGGGTATTTCACAGTGAACAATAGCACATCTATTTTTCTAGAACAATAATAACGGTTGCATGATAATTAAGGACTTTACTAAAATTATACTCAGTGTTTCTAGACGATTGTCTTCAACCTAATAATGGTTCACTACTTGGTACCTGTTCCTTCTCATCATTGAGGAGGCCTGGAGTATACCTCACTGCACCACTACAGTATAAATTGCTGGAGCAATCGGTTATGTACAAATTATGGGCGTATTACTGTGAACCTCGAAATTATTGGACAGTTTGAATATTAGACGTCATTCTCAAGAAGATGGTTATCACGCCTTTTACAATTATCGCCATCAAAGCACACAGATTTTATAAAAATTTTCTATATTAGGAAAATTTACAACCTATGTGCTAATTAACAAGTTTTCACGATGAAACACATGGACAATTTTAATCAAAATCAGTAGTTTTAAAATAATATAAGAAATTAAAAATATGGTTTTAAATAATAATTAAAAGTTATTGATCTGGTGTTACATGATTAAGTTATAAAAAAAATAGATGAGTTATAATAATATGGATAACATAACATTTCGAGCCATATTGGGCATAAAATACAAACCCCTAATTCGATACTAATTGACCAGGGTGTCGGAAGAGCCTACAGAAGGCAGCTTTTCTCTTCATGGAAGGATTGTTATTTTTTCGTGAAACTCGTCTGGCTGACTACCACCCTCTTTTTGTCGTTTTCTGGGGGGTGGGAGGGTGTTGAGAGATAGTTCTCTTCTTTTTTCCCCGTCTTCAGTCATCCTTGTTCCCATTTTTCTTATGTTACCAGATGTGAAGCGGAATTGTTGGTGTATCCTGGGTCAGTATAATTTTTGACCAACGTTGCTTTAGCGATGTAGTTCTTCCTTCTTCGTTATCCCCGCACTTACTTCCTTCCAACCGTGCAAGAGCGGCGTTGAGCACCTGGTATCAGGTGACTCGTCTGCTCATCTGTTTGCTTATAGTATAAAATAGAGGTCAGAGGTATTCATTCATTACAAATTAAAAAAAAACAATATCCAAAAATCTTTGATAATGTACATCATTTTAAATAGTACGCAAGGGCCCCGTACTGGGTGAATTACTACTATTATTTCACCCAGGTGATATTTAGATTTATCCAAGCATTGTAGGTTAAATGGAGAAACATCGTGAGCGTGGCTGCTACATATTTCATCGCCAGGTATAAATGGAACAGCCCGAGAAGTCAGAAAGTTACCAGAGTGCATCCAGCTGGTTCATGTTAGAACAAGTCGGGGCAGCAGTAAGGTGTTCGGAGCAGCGCGGAGTTAATTAAGGAACTTGGTGCGACTGTGGCGCCGCTCGAAGAGTCACTCTGGAGATAATTCTATTGTTGTCGGTGGAGCGTACGGCTGATGTGTGTGGAGCTACTGGTTAGTAAGTGGCAAGTTAAAGTTACAAGCTGCGTTGGATAACACTTAACGGTTACAAGTCAGTAGTAACTTTTAAAAAGTCACCTAATTAATGTTTTTGAAACATTTCGGCAAACATTTCACTAAAACGAAAACTTTTTCATTATGTTCCCTTTAAAAAATATTATAAAAATATCATGTAACTTCATAACATATTGTGACGTAAATGACATGGGAATGGTTTCTTGCAACAGGTGCCTACAGTTTGAGTATTTATAAAGCCGAAGCGAGAAGCTGTTATTGTACGCTGGCTCCACCCGCGCGGTCACTAGCGGCTATCGCTACGATCTAACTGACGATGGTGAATAATGAAACTCTGTTTGTGACTAGCTTCATAATACTACTACTCATTGCTCTGTACTACTGAAGTTTTTTTTTAAATCAAATCATTAATTCGAAAGGCGATTGACGGCTTGTTCAAATAATACTCGTAGTTAATAATCATGTTCAGCGAGTAGTGAACACTTTACCAAAGTTTGGTTAAGAGGATCGCTGAAAATAAAATATTAAGCTAAGGTCTGATTCGATCGAGAACTATGACCTGTAATAAACCTTAATTTGTACTTATATCTCTGTGTGTCCGCAAAGAGATGCCGATGAAAAACAACCCTGCAGGCTACATGAGGCGTTGTAAAACAATATTATAATTCCGGATTGAGTTTATGCCGGACCATTACAACGAGCGAGGATCTCATAAATACTACAGTGACAATTGAATGGCTAAAAAGTTAAAGCGCTGATACAGCGCAGTACGCTGAATACAATTTACCAGAAAGGCTGTGGGAAGCGGTCATTGGGACGCGGGCAGCGGACGGCGCGCGGGGGGCAGTGGGCAAGGGGCCGAAGGCAACGAGCAGCGGGCAGCAGGTAGCTGACGACGGGCAGTGGGTAGAGGTAGCATGCGGCGGTCGGCGAGGAGCGGCGGCTGCTACATGGTGGCAGACAGCATATAGCGGGTAGCGAGTAGCGGGTAGCGAGTAGCGGGCGACGTGGGGCAGCGGGAGGCGGGCAGCTGCGAACTGTGGGCGCGATCCCAAACAAAAACATTTAATATTAATTTGCGTTCGCTGTAACGAGAAATTTTTGCTCTGTTCTTGTTTCTGTTTTCTTACCCACAAAAACCTTTGAGGGCGGAGCAAATCCTCCCGTGGTTTATTTTACGAGTTCTTTGGCGTCCCATTCCGTATAAGAAGATATGTAAGTAAACATCAAATCGTTTATGAAACAATTCATCGAATAAAGTACAATGTTTAGTGATTGTTATGAAAACTATATATAATAGGTATATTGTTTGTTTATAAAAAAACGGAATTTATTCTAAATCGGTAACGTAGTATCTGAAAGCATAGGAAATAGAAAGTATAGAAAAAAAGATTTGCTTATTATCAATAACTTTATCACTAACATAACCGGTCTACTTTTAATTTGTTCAAATGTATTCAAAGTTTCAAAGATACGTATTATTCTATAAGTCCAAAACCACCAGCCCTCGATTTATCCTCGATAATATGTCCTGTTACTGAGGGTTCGAGATAAATTCAGAACTGAAATTTGAAATGACGGAATATATGTATGTAGACATGCCTTCATTTCTGAGTGGTTCAAGTGACCGACGGGCTCGCCGCTGTGTCATTTAGTGCCTTTTGTCAGTCACGGAAGGTATGACCTCACATCGAAAAATTTTGAAATTATAGCATGTTATTTGGTTCGGTTTATTATACACATACACGCAGACTGCATTCTATATGATTTGTTCACTATTTTGGCAGAAGGAAGTGCTGTACTAGTACGACATCCATCCATTATTCCAAAATACTATGTATGTAGAGCCCATTCTCGAATTAAAGTTGTATTTTTTGAAAGCGTAAAGTTGTTTCTGCCTTAAGAAACCTTGAAAATGTCAATGACAGCGTATATAATACGAATTCTTACTTATTAATACGAAACTCACAACGATATGAGAAGTAGTTTATGCCGCGTGTCTCCGATTCCCACAGAGATCAGTTTTCAAGCAAAACCAAAACCCTCGTTGTATTGAGCACATTATCAATCGCCAGTAAAATAGACCTTACGTCATGGTGAAAAGGTTGACGAGTTGGGGCACAAGGGTCGCTCCTATATCTCCATTGAATCGGAAGGAAGAAACGGGAAACTTAGATGGAAAAACTTACAGCCTAGGCTTAATTTGGGTTTGTGCTTAAAAATTGAACAAGGGCACGGTGTTATGCTAGGACGGCTCACTTGATCCTCGTTGTGTATTAACGAGGTTCTTATTTTTAGGGTTTTCGTGTATTAAATTAAACATAACATTAAATTAATTTCGATTGAATCACATACACGATTAATATTTTTATGTGTTATGTAAATAAACGTGCAATCAGGTTACTTGCAAGGAATCATGGCAACTGCGGACATGGACGATTCTAGAAAGATGCCGGCAGCCAGCTAGACATAGAAGGTTGATAGAACACCTTATACAAATAATTAGTGCATTACAAAATATAAGGCGAAGCTGATTCAAAGAAGCAAAGAGCGATTGTAGACGAAACTCAGCGCTTTATATTCGAAGCAGTAGAAGGTAAATTAGGCAAAAATAAAACTAATGAAACAGTCGACAAAACGAGAGAAAATGGCGCTTTTAGCGCTGCCCGGATTAATGTCAAGCAGCGATTTAGCTTTAACTAAAAATTTAAATACTCCGTAATTATAAAAGTAAAGCACGCAGCGCGGCGGGTCACGACTTGTAACTTGTGTGTGGGACTCATTAACGTTCTTGTTGGAAGGTTATATTTATGACGATGGTACCACAACCTTCATAACTATGCCCATGCTTTGATTTGAGATTGGTATCTATTGTACATTTCATATTCAATCTTGATCACATCTCTGTTCCCATACTACTAGATAAATTATACAACTTTGGCATTAGAGAAGTAGCACATAAGCTTTTCACGGATTATCTTTCTAATCGTAGCCAGCAAGTGAAACTTGGTAGAATCATTAGTCAGCCATCTGTTGTAACATACGGCGTACCACAAGGTAGCGTCCTCGGTCCTACCTTGTTTCTTGTTTATATAAATGATATATGTAACCTACAAGTTCCTAATTGTCAAATTTATACTTACGCTGATGATACCGCCCTGATTTTTAATGCAGCGTCTTGGGATGCTCTAAGATATACTGCTGAGGCAGGAATACATCAAGTATCAAATTGGCTAACTACCAACTTACTTACCCTCAACATTAATAAAACCAAACACTTACCCTTTTCCATCCGTAAAGTCACTCTTCCCAGAAATAATTTTACTCTTAAAGTTCACAAATCCCTGACCCTCATTCAAATGTCTTCTCTTGTGAAATTATTAATAAAGCTTCTAAATTTAAATATCTCGGAGTTATTTTAGATCAGCATCTTACATGAAACTCGCATATTAGTAGCACGGCTGATAGGATAACGTAACTGATGTGGATATTTAAGAAGCTTAGGTGTTGCAGATGATAAAATACTCATCTCAACCTATAAAGCCCTAGCACAATCCGTCCTAAGCTACTGCATTTCTGTTTGGGGTGGAGCCGCTAAAAGCCATCTAATAATACTCGAAAGAGTTCAAAGGGCGTTACTAAAAGTGATGTTTTTAAACCAATCCGTTTCTCAACTTTTGAACTATATAACACTTAAAGCATACTCACTACTCGCCAAATCTACATATTAAATTCCGTAATGAAATTTCATAAAAATACACAGTTTATTCCACAGCCGCCACTCAGACGTAGACCTACGCCAGTTTCCCAAAAACCCAAATTTAAAACCTTATTTAAAAAGAACAGTTTACTTTACAAGCCTTTTATCTACATATATAATGAACTTAACCAAAAATTTAACATTTACCCTCTAACTCGAAAAAAGTGAAACTAATTATAACACAATTTCTTCTAACTTGTAATTATGAACAAACAGAACATTATATAATTCAGAGTACTTAATCATACACGCACATACAAACACCCGCACCCTCCTACGCACACAAGCACGCACTCGCATGCACACACATTTACGTAAACACACACGCATACACACGCGCACACACATACATACACACACACACACATACATACTTACATACACACACACAAACTTAAATAATTAAATTATCATATCTTACCTTCGAATTGTACCTATATTATGTCCAACGGGTGTAAGAACGGGGTACCCAGTAATACAGTCTCCACCTAGCACAGGGGCCCTTGCGAAATGTTTGTAATAGATGTACATGAAGTGAATAAAGATTTTTTGATTTTTTTTTCACAGTATATGTAGTTAGTTATTTATAATGTTAACAAAACATTTGGTGTGTTCATATAATACTCTCAGTTGATCGATGCCTGCTTAGGAGTTATTTTTACAAATACCGCGTATTGTGAAGTGTGAAAAAAATGTTATAACCCAACGATGTCAGTTTGATAAAGTTTAATTTATGAGAATAGCACGATTTAGTAGTTCACTGGTATTATTAACAAGATTTCTCAAGTCTCTAGTATATAACTCTAGTGAGCAGGCCCAGGGGCACATCTCCATTGCCAGATACAAAATCTCTTCGCTTTCCCTCACTAAAGCTCTTTTACCACTTTAAAATTTAGCTCATAAAACTGATCCTTGAAGAAGGAACATTAATAATATATGTGTGTAGGTGTGCGCAAGATACGTCGACAACACCTCTTTCAGTATCAGGAGATTATTGAAATAATACATATATATATATATATATATATATATTATGTTATAGTTATGATTTATGAGCGAGCATGCCTTGTTGGGATACATGACTGATTTAGATTGGAACCGTTTACGAGCGGTGACGGGGCTCCATATATTACAGTCGAGGAGCTGGCCTGGCCGCCTGTCTGTCTGTCGTTAGTTATTTATTTCTTTATTTTATTGTAGTTCATTGTCACAAATGCCGTCAACTATGTTTTATTGCACGCTTTTATTGTAAAAATCAACATTGCTAAATAATTGCATTATATTCCTGAAGGCTTACAATAGATTGCTTTCATTTTCCTGCGATGAACATAAAATATAATAATGAATATACGTTTTTCACGACAAGGTGATGTTAAACAATGAATTAGGTGTCGAGTATCTTAATGATTATTTTGCAATTAATATTGAGCCGTGGATAAAAATACCCGCAGACCAGGTACGAGTGCTTTATTAGTTTGTATAATTTTCTATTTACAGTAACATGCATTGAGCGAATGTTTTCAGATTCCACAATATTATACTGAGACAGGATGGCTCCCATTTGATATTACAATCCGATTTGGGCTCCCTTAGTCCTATTAGACAGTCGATCCTGTCTGCACGTTCATTATTTATAAAAATGTTAGTATCAAATGATTGTGAGACCCCATCTACTCGTACATTCTTCATTTAAATCTTGCAATCTTAATGAGGCCCACTTCCTCTTACACTACGCCGCTGAAGTTTAGTAAACTGCTTCAAATCCGATGACAACACATTTTTATACCAAGTATAATCTGCTGCCATGCTCAGGATGTGCTCCAGATAAGGGAACTCCTTAACAGCAATACGGTTATGAAATTTAATGTTTCGCCGTATTAGGGATCTGTAATGAAAGCTTGTGTTTTTAAATATTTTTAATAGAGCTTGTTTTTATACACACTAGTGATACTAGTATAAAACCATAATATATGAATACATTATTTTACTCTACAATTAATATTTTTTGTAACACTTTTTAATTGTTGAAATGTACACTTGTCCTGAGATGAGAGCACGAGCAGTACGCGGAGCAGCGTGTTCACTGACAGGTGTGTGTGTGTGTGTGTGTGTGTGTCAACAGTTCTAAAAAACAGTTTGTATTTTAATTAAGTGTTATAAATATTATGTATATATTTTCTTTTTAATTTTTAATTAGACTTATTTTTCACATGAGAATTTATAACTATTGAAGCATATTTGGAAGCTATATTCATAGCATAAAATGTGTACAAAAAGATGAATAAAGAAAGAAGTAGAGTATTTTGGTACAAATATTGTGCAACAGAACGATACCATTTCCGAAGGTTCAAGGCGGGACAAGATGACTTCACGTGCCACAATACACCTGGAGCACTCGCTTGATTTGACGATTGAGCGACATCGTTATTTAAAAAATTAACAGTTTCTTAATAATAATGTAGGTTCTGACTAAACAGAGCTCAGATTAATAGACTACCTTTATCAGAATTCATTTAAAATTCATTCGCTGACATCTTATTTCCATAATCGTCGGTGTTATTTTAGGATGGTCGTCGCCTACAATAGATTTGTGGCCATCTGAACATACCTCACGTCCCGCCCGGCAATATAACCAAACTAACGAAGCTCTGTGCGTCCGTATGTATTCCA